>JALIRH010000313.1:0-22872 GCA_023055505.1 Callipepla californica brunnescens | reverse complement strand
GGATTGGGATTTAGGGTTGGGTTTGGGGTTGGTTTGGTTTAGGGTTGGAGTTTAGGGTTGGAGGTTCAGTTTAGGGTTGGGGTTTAGGGTTAGTTGTTTGGTTTAGGGTTAGGGTTCAGTTTAGGGTTAGGGTTAGTTTGGTTAGGGTTGGCTCAGGGTTAGGGTTGGGGGTTCAGTTTAGGGTTAGGGTTGGTTTGGCTTAGGGTTGGGGGGTTCAGTTTAAGGTTAGGGTTAGTTTGGATTAGGGTTGGGGTTTGGGGTTAGGGTTAGTTTGGTTTAGGGTTAGGGTTCAGGTAGGGTTGGGGGTTCAGTTTAGGGTTGGGGTTGGTTTGGTTTAGGGTTGGGGTTTGGGGTTAGGGTTGGGGGGGTTCAGTTTAGGTTAGTTTGGTTTAGGGTTAGGGTTCAGGGTTACGGTTGGTTTGGTTTAGGGTTGGGGTTCGGGGTTAGGGGTTTGGTTTAGGGGTGAGGTTCAGCATTAGGTTGGGAGTTTTTTTTAGGGTTGGGGATTCGGGTTAGGGCTGGGGTTTTAGGATTGCGTTTTGGGGTTAAGGTTGGCTGTGAGATTGGTGTTTTGGGGCTCGGGCTGGAGTTTAGGGTGTGGGCGGGCACGGTGCAGTGCTGCCATTGGATGGCAGCGGGGGGGGGGGGGACCCTAAATGGACCTTTGCATGGGGTCGGGGTTGGAAATTAGTGCTGTGCTCTGGGTTAGGGTTGGGGTTGGGGTTAATTTGGGGTGGGGGGTTGGGGTTGGAATCAGTGCTGTGCTCTGGGTTTTAGGGTTGGGGTTGGGGTTATTTGGGGTGGGGGTTATTTGGGGTGGGGTTGCGGTTGGAATCAGTGCTGTGCTCTGGGTTAGGGATGGGGTTATTTGGGGTGGGGTCGGGTGGGCACAGCGGTTACCATCGTTGGGATGGTGACGCCTATAGGGCCAAGGAGGACAACCCCAATGCCACCCCCCCCGTGCCAGGAAGCAGGCAGCGCCTGGCACGGGCGATAAGAGCGCTGCCAGGGGACGTCACCCACGTGGGGTGACACGGGGCGTCCCCGCAGGCATGGCCAACCGGGGACCCTCGTACGGGCTGAGCCGGGAGGTGCAGCAGAAGATCGACCGGCAGTACGACCCCCGAGCTGGAGCAGCTGTTGGTGCGCTGGATGGTGGGGCAGTGCGGGGAGGACATCCCCCAACCCGCGCCCGGGCGCGATGGCTTCCAGCAGTGGCTCAAGGATGGCACCGTGAGTCCTCGGTGGGGTCGTGGGGTCACCTCGCGTGGCGGTGAGCGGGGTTGAGGGGCAGGGTGTCCCCTTGTCTGGTGGTGGGGGCGGTTTGTGGGGTCGACTCGTGCGGTATTGGGGTCATCGTGGTGCTATCTCTTCGGGGTGGTGGTGGTGTCACCACGTTGGAGTCTCATGGTGTCCCCTCACCCAACGTTGGGGTCTCACGGTGTCATCACTTTGGGGTGGTCACAGTGTCCCCTCGCCCAACATTGGGGTCATCGTGGTGCCATCGCTTTGGGGTCTCATGATGTCCCTTCACCCAACGTTGGGGTCATCTAGTGCCATCACTTTGGGGTGGTTGTGGTGCCACCACGTTGGGGTGGTCACGGTGTCCTCTCACCCAATGTTGGGGTCTCATGGTGCTCCCTCACCCAACGTTGGGGTCCATCTCAGTGGCCACCACTTTGGGGTCTTCACAGTGCCATCATATTGGGTTGGTCACAGTGTCCCCTCACCCAACGTTGGGGTCATTGTGGTACCATCACTTTGGGTCTCATGGTGTCCCCTCACCCAACGTTGGGGTCATCATAGTGCCATCACTTTGGGGTCTCATGGTGTCCCTTCACCCAACGTTGGGGTCATTGTGGTGCCATCGCTTTGGGGTCTCATGATGTCCCTTCACCCAACATTGGGGTCATCATAGTGCCATCACTTTGGGGTCTCACAGTCTCCCCTCACCCAACATTGGGGTCATCATAGTGCCATCACTTTGGGGTCTCATGGTGTCCCCTCACCCAACATTGGGGTCATCATAGTGCCATCACTTTGGGGTCTCATGGTGCCATTACTTTGGGCTCTCATGATGTCCCCTCACCCAACGTTGGGGTCTCACGGTGCCACCAGTTTGGGGTCTCATGGTGTCGCCACTTTGGGGTCTCACGGTGCCCCGCGGTGCCACCATCACCCGGCCCCGTTTTCGACCCTGCGATGCCTCCAGGTCCTGTGCCGCCTCATCAACAGCCTGTACCCGCGGGGCCCAGGCACCCGTGGCCAAGATCCAGCATCCTCCATGGCGTTCCGGCAGATGGAGCAGATCTCCCAGTTCCTGCAGGCGGCCGAGCGCTACGGCATCGCCGCCACCGCATCTTCCAGACCGTGGATCTGTGGGAAGGTGAGAGGGGCGGGGGGACGCTGAGAGGTCCCCCCCCACGCCCCTTGGGGGGGGGATGGGGTGGTGACGCTGCGTTGGTGCCGTGCAGGGAAGAACATGGCGTGCGTGCAGAGGACGCTGATGAACCTGGGCAGCTTGGCGGTGGGCCAAAGGCGACGGGCTCTTCGTGGGTGACCCCAACTGGTTCCCCAAGTAGGTGATATGGGGGCGTGGGGGGGTGGTGGAGGGGGGGTGGGGGTGAGGGTTGTGGGGTGACCCCCGTGGTGGTGGTGGCCGTAGGAAATCGCAGGAGAACCGGCGCGTCTTCTCGGAGGACAAACTGAAGGAGGGGCAGAGCGTCATCGGGCTGCAGATGGGCACCAACCGCGGCGCGTCGCAGGCGGGCATGACCGGCTACGGGATGGCCCCGGCAGATCCTCTGAGTCTGAACAGCCCCCCTCCTCCCCCCCCTCCAACCCCAAAGCTTCCATGGGGCTGGGGGGAGGGGGTCCCCAAAAGCGCATCGCTTCCCCTCCCCCCCCCCTTCAACCGTGGACCCACCCCATGGAACCCTCCGTGGACCAACCGGGGCTGTGCCCGCCCCTCCCCCCCCCCCAGGGACCAAAATCTCGTGGGTTTTTTATAATTATTATTTCATCTCCACTTCTCTCCCCCGTCCCCACACCGCTGTGCCTTGGGGGGGCCGTGCTGGGGAGAGCCCCCCCCCCAAAGGCTCTCGCCCCAATAAATGGCCCCTTCTTGTTTACACGGACTGAGAGTGGTTAGGGGGCACAGGGTGGGGGGGGGGGTCGGGTGGGGATGGGGGCTGTCCCCCCACGTGTGGGGTGCAATGGCTCATGGGGGGGGGGGGGGGGGGGGAGAGGCACAGAGGGTCCACGGGTGGGGGCACTCACCCCCAGGGTGGGCTCTGGAGGTGATGAGGGGGAACAGGGGATGAACCCCCACGCCCCCCCCCCCCCCACCCACGACCCCGGGGGACCCCATCAGAGGGGGCACCCACGAGGAGGGGCGGGCTACTGGGAGTGGGCGGGGCTTGCAGGGCGGGTGAAAGCCGTGCTGAAGCCCACGTGGGTGGGGGGGAGGCGGGGACGCGCGTGGATGGGATGCACGGGGGACGCGCTTGTGGGATGAGCGCTGGGGAATGGGGGCCACGGCTGTGAGCACGCGGAGAAGGGGACAGGAGGGCACAGCTGGTGACAAAACGGGAAGGGGACGCGAGTGGGGCCACCCAGGCGTGAGAGACGCGGCTGTGGACGCGCGGGGTGAAGGACACGAGGGCACAGACGGAACCACGCGGCCCTACAACCTCCCAGCGACCATAGAGTCGGCTCCGGGCTGCACAGAGCGGGCCGCTCCGCTCACGGCCCCGCCCCCGCGCGTCGCGTTGCTATGGGAACGCGGCGCCGTTGCTATGGGAACGGAGCGGGGCGGGATGGTGAGCGCAGCCCGGGCCGGTACCGCATCCCCGGGACCACCGCCGCTAACCCCCCCACCCCCCGCAGCCCTCCAACCGCTACCCGGAGACGGGCACAGGGCACCGAGGTGGACGAGACCCTCTTTGGGGTAAGGGAGGGGGCGGGTGGGGCTCTGCCCCCCTCCTTGGGTCTGGACCCCCCCCCCAAACCCAGGTCTGTGGGTCGGAGGGGATGAAACACCCCCCTCCCCCACATTTTGGGGGTTGGCTTCAAGGAGAGCTTCTGTTGTGAAGTGGGGGGGGGGGGGACACGCAACCCCCGACCCCATCACCGCGTACCCCTCCCCTACCCGCCGCCCTATGGCCCCCGCAGCGCTTTATGGCACCCAACGCCCTTCGGGTCCAAGGCCGCCCCAATGGGTGCCGCCCCACATCCCCCCATCCCCCCATCCCACCCCACGGGGATCCCTGCAGACGATCTCCCACCCCAGCCCCCCCATCCCCATCCCATTCCTCCACCCCACCCCCTTCGGATCCCCGTGGAGGTTCTCCCCCCATCCCATCCCATCCCATCCCATCCCACGGGGATCCCTGCAGACGATCTCCCCCCCCAGCCCCCCCATCCCATCTCATTCCTCCACCCCCACCCCCTTCGGATCCCCGTGGAGGTTCTCCCCACCCTCCCATCCATCCCACCTCCCCCATCCCATCCCATCCCATCCCATCCACACCTCCCCCATCCCATCCCATCCCACCCCCACCCCACTGGGATCCCCATGGAGGTTCTCCCCACCCCTCACCCCATTGGGATCCCTCAGAGGTTCCCCTCCCCCCATCCCAACCCTCAGCACCGCAACGCGGAGGTTCAGCCCCACCCCCCACTCCTTTCGGGGTGGGGGGAGGGGAACGACATCACCGCGGTCTCCTCCGCCCTGAGCTCCGTCCCCGGGCGGTTCTCCACGCTCCGTTATCGCGGTGTCCATCGGCGCAGTGTGATAAGGTTCCCTCAATCATTAATGGGCTTTCTGGACGCGGATCCCGTCCCGTTCTCCCGGCTCCGAAGGCCGCCGTTATCTGTTGGCTCCGGTGCCGGTGCCCGGCCCTATAATTACACACACGCAGCTGATAGCGGCTGCGAAACGAAACCCCGAGGGCGGCGAACCGCCCCGCCCCACTGCGGCTGTGGGGGTGGGCGTGGGACCGTGGGGTGGGCGTGGGGCCGGGGGCCTGCAGCCGCAGATTTGAGGGGGAAAATCGGATTTTGCGGAGAGGAAGCGGTCCCTCCCTAACCCTAACCCCTAACCCCTAATCCTAACCCCTGACCCTAACCCCTAACCCTGACCCTAACCCCTAACCCTGACCCTAACCCTAACCCCTAACCCCTGACCCTGACCCTAACCCCTAACCCTGACCCTAACCCCTGACCCTAACCCTAACCCCTAACCCTGACCCTAACCCTAACCCCTAACCCTGACCCTCCGGCCCGGAGCTTTGGGTGCCCCATCCCTGGAGGTGCCCGAGGATGTGGGTGGGGATCTGCGCGGTGTGAGCTGCTGGGGGGGAGCACCCACCCGTGGCAAACGTGGGGGGGGATTTGGGGTCTCTTCTGAACCCAACTGCGCTGAGATCCCGTGGATCTGTGACCTTTAGGTCTCTTCTGACCCAACCCCCAGGGGGGTTTGGGGTCCTGGGGGCGGTGCCGGGTTTAGGAGCTGCTCCAGCCCCCTCCCCCCCCCCCCCCCCTCCCCACGCAGGGATGGAGAGCACGAGGGTGGCTGCCCTCGTCCCACCCACGAGCGGGGCGGTGCGTGGCCCTCGAGGCGCCCCACGGAAAGCGTGCGGCTCGCTAGGTGGCAGCGTCACCTCGAGCACGGGGACCCGCAGCGGCGCGGGTGACACTGGGAGCACTGGGAGCACTGGGAGGAGGCGGAGATCCGCGGGGTGGGACGTGGAGTTGTCCCGCGTGGATCCTCCCGTGATCCGGGGGCACTTTGGCCACCAACAGAGGGGACGCACCGCTCCTCCCCCCCCAAACCCCCCCACCCCCTTCAGCCACGCTCTGTTTTGCTGCTGTCACAGCGAGAAATCCCCCCCCATCCCCCACCCCACCCCCCCCACGAGCCCGCGGCGCTGCGATGGGGTCCTATGGGGTCTAATGGGGTCCGATGGGGTCCGATGGGGTTCTGGGGGGTCCTATGGGGTCCGGAGCGTTCCCGTGCACCGCTTCCCGACCCGCTCCCCCCCCCCACCTCCAACTCTTGTGCCTCGAAGCCGCAGATCCCCCGCCCTTTCTCGCAGCCCCACGGACCCACGCGGGATGTCCGCGCTGGCCCCAAAAATCAGCGCCCGGCGCTCAGCACCGCCCCGACGGCGTCCGCCGCCCCGTGTGAGTCAGCCCACCCCCAAACCCCCCCCATCCCCCCCCCCCCCCCGATTCCCATCCCCCCCACCCAATCCCATCCCCCCCCCCCCTCTCCGGGCGCAGCGCTGTTTGCTCACGAGAGCGCTCCGATCCCTCCTCTAATTACTCCACCTCATTAAAAACCCGCAGCGCACCGGGTCATTATCCCGGGCAAACCCCATTTCACCTCTCTTTGACCTTCCCCCCCCCCAAGCACCCCCTCTTTTCCTCTCCCTTCCTTCCTTTCCCCCCATAAAGACGGTGCCCCCCCCCCCCCCCCCCCCACTTTGGGGTCCCCTCCCCACGCTCCCCCGAGGATCTGGGGGCCACGAAGGGTGCTCCCCTTTATTTCCACCCCTTCAAACCGGGCTGCGCTCCGGGCACCCGAACGCGGGGACGGCTCAGCCCTATGGCCGCGTCACTGCGTTTATTGGGGCCGTCGTGGCCGTACCCCCATTCCTGGAAGCGGCCCGGAATGCGGCGCGGCGATGCTCTCATTATGCAGGTATCCGCGTGAAAATGAAGGTGACCCATCCACGGCGTCCCTGGAGTCCCCCCCCACCCCCCCACCCCGAGCGCCTTCAAAGCGCTCCGCGCGTGGGGTTGAACTGAGTAACTCCGCCGGTAATTAAAAGAAGAAGTCCTCTGCGTGGAAAACAAAACCAAAACAAAAACCGGCAGGGGAAACGGGGGCACCCGCGGAGATGCCGTGCTCTCCTCCGGGCTGAGTCACCGTGGGGCACAGCCGCGTCCCCCCCCCCCCCCCTCCCATCCCCCCACCCCCTCCCCAGATCCATCCCAAAGCGCTGCACCCCCGGGTCCCAATGTGACCCCACTCGAAACGCTTTGGGGCTCTGCGCAGCTTTGGGGTTCTCCACGCTCCTTTTGGGATGGGGAGACCCGAGGGGGTGTGACAGCGCTGGGGGGGGGGGGGGGGGGTCGTGACCGCACCGGGATGGTTTTTGGGGTGGGGGGGGGGGGTGAAGGGTGCTCTCCTCTCCTCGCAGGGTCCCCTCCCCGCCCCTCATCATCGGCCTGAAGGACTTCCAGCGCATCCAGGAATCGTCCCGAGTGCTGAGCAAGGAGCAGCGTGCGGCCGAGCTGGAGGCCCTGAAAGCACAGAGGGAGGCCGTGCTCGTAGGGACCCCCCAAACCCCCCCCCCCATCCCATGGCAGGAGGGGCTGCGGGGCGGTGGGACGGGGGGTGTAGGGTGGGAGCCCGGGGGTTGCGTGGGATGAAGACTGAGGGGTGAAGTATGGTGGCTTTAGGGGTCAGGGTGGTGGCCCAGGGTGAAGGATGGTGGCTTTAGGGGTCACAGTGGTGGCTTTAGGGGTCAGGATGGTGGCCCAGGGTGAAGGATGGTGGCTTTAGGGATCAGGGTGGTGGCCCAGGGTGAAGAATGGTGGCTTTGGGGGTCACAATGGTGGCTTTAGGGGTCAGGATGGTGGCTCAAGGTGAAGGATGGTGGCTTTGGGGGTCACAGTGGTGGCTTTAGGGGTCAGGGTGGTGGCCCAGGGTGAAGGATGGTGGCTTTAGGGGTCACATTGGTGGCTTTAGGGGTCAGGGTGGTGGCCCAGGGTGAAGGATGGTGGCTTTAGGGGTCACAGTGGTGGCTTTAGGGGTCAGGGTGGTGGCCCAGGGTGAAGGATGGTGGCTTTAGGGGTCAGGATGTTTGCCCAGGGTGAAGAATGGTGGCTTTAGGGGTGAAAGATGGTGGCTTTAGGGGTCAGGATGGTGGCCCAGGGTGAAGGATGGTGGCTTTAGGGGTCACAATGGTAGCTTTAGGGGTCAGGATGGTGGCTCAAGGTGAAGGATGGTGGCTTTGGGGGTCACAGTGGTGGCTTTAGGGGTCAGGGTGGTGGCCCAGGGTGAAGGATGGTGGCTTTAGGGGTCACATTGGTGGCTTTAGGGGTCAGGGTGGTGGCCCAGGGTGAAGGATGGTGGCTTTAGGGGTCACAGTGGTGGCTTTAGGGGTCAGGGTGGTGGCCCAGGGTGAAGGATGGTGGCTTTAGGGGTCAGGATGTTTGCCCAGGGTGAAGAATGGTGGCTTTAGGGGTGAAAGATGGTGGCTTTAGGGGTCAGGATGGTGGCCCAGGGTGAAGGATGGTGGCTTTAGGGGTCACAATGGTAGCTTTAGGGGTCAGGATGGTGGCTCAAGGTGAAGGGTGGTGGCTTTAGGGGTAACAGTGGTGGCTTTAGGGGTCAGGGTGGTGGCCCAGGGTGAAGGATGGTGGCTTTAGGGGTCAGGATGTTTGCCCAGGGTGAAGAATGGTGGCTTTAGGGGTGAAAGATGGTGGCTTTAGGGGTCAGGATGGTGGCCCAGGGTGAAGGATGGTGGCTTTAGGGGTCACAATGGTAGCTTTAGGGGTCAGGATGGTGACCCAGGGTTGCAGTGTGGTGGCCCAGAGGTTCAGGATGGTGACCCAGGGGTGCAGGATGGCAGCTCAGCTCTCCCCTTTGCCCCCTTAGGAGGCGGTGAACGAGCGCAAGGCAGCGGCGAAGCGACAAGCCCTCGTGCAGCAGAGCAAACTGAGCGAGCTGGAGGAGGAGGCGAGGGAGCGCGCCCAGCACCTGCAGCAGCGGGCGAGCAGGATGCGCATGGAGCAGGAGGACGAGATCAAGGAGTTCAGCGAGGCACGGCCCCCATCCCCCCCCCCACCCCAACCTCACAGAACCAAAGGGGAGAGGTGGCAGGAGGTGCTGCTCCCCTCGCTCCCTTTCCCACCCCGTGCTCTGGGTTTGTCCCCGCAGCTGCTCCTGGGCATCCGATGCCACGCGATCCGCGCCGCGCAGATCCTCGAGAAGCAGCAGATCGCCAAAGAGCTGCAGGAGGAGGAGGAGCGCCTGGCCAGGATGATGGAGGTGGAGAGGCAGAAGGCCAACGAGAGGCAGGAGGAGCTGGAGCGCAGGAGGAAGCGGGAGCTGGTGCAGTGAGCATCGTCACCCTGCCTGGTGTAGGGAGCTGCTTTGGCAGAGGGGTTGGACTCGGTGGTCCCTCGAGGTCCCTTCCAACCCCGATGATTCTGTGATTATCTGTGGGATCGGGTGCACCCTCAGCTGTGCGCTGGTGGCACCCACTGCAGGGCTGGGGGCTGGGGGGTCCCTCCCAACCCAACCACACTGAGATCCCACAGTCCTGTGGTCTTTAAGATCCATCCCAACCCAACCACGCTGTGATCCCACAGTCCTGTGGTCTTTAAGATCCATCCCAACCCAACCACGCTGAGATCCCACAGTCCTGTGGTGTTTGGGGTCCCTCCCAACTCAACCACACTGAGATCCCACAGTTCCATGGTCTTTAAGATCCATTCCAACTCAACCACGCCATGATCCCATAGTTCTGTGGTCTTTAAGATCCCTTCCAACCCAACCACGCCGTGATCCCACAGTTCTATGGACTTTAAGGTCCCTTCCAACCCAAGCACTCCACGATCCCACGGTTCCTCGCAGGAGTAGGCAGGAGCTGGTGAAGCAGATCGAGAGGAACGCGGAGGAGCGGGCGCTGAGGGCTGAGCAGCGCGACCAGGAGAGCCAGGAGATGCTGCGCTACCTGGAGCAGCTGAAGGTGGAGGAGCAGAAGGTGCACTGAGCAGGGGGGCAGAGGGGGAGGAAGGCAGATTTTCACCTCTCGGATGGGTGACCCGGTGCTGGGGGAGGCTGAGCCATCCTCAGCTCACCGGAGCGAGCACCCACGGACCCTCGGCTCTGCGCTTCAGGAGTTGGAGCAGAAGAAGGAGCTGCAGAAGAAGATCCAGGCTGAGATTAAACGCATCAACGACGAGAACCAGAGGTGCAGGGAGGAGCGGCTGCAGCAGGAGAGGGCGGCGGACGAGCGGGCGCTCGAATACCAGCGGCAGAAAATGGTACCGGGACCGAGCGGAGCGGCACGGGCGGGTGATGGCACATGGGGAGCTGCCACCGGGATCTGCCCCACGTAGGAGCGGGAGGCAGAGCTGGAAGCCGAGCAGCACAGGATCCGTCGGGAGAAGGAGAAGGAGATGGCGCAGCTCAGGGCCATGCAGCAGAGGGCCCTGGACCAGCAGGCAGAGCGGGTGAGCTGTGCCCGCAGCGAGGAGCGGGGCAGACAGCCATCCCTCAGTGACCTCCCATCCCTGCTATCATCCCCTCCTGTCCCCTCTCTCCAGGACGTGCTGAGGGCCAAACGCAGCCAGGAGGCGGCCGAGCGGGAGTGGAGGAGGAAGGAGAAGGAGGCAGCGCTCAGGAAGGCAGAGATGGAGGAGCAGCTGCGGCAGGGATGGAGCCAACAGATCGCTGCCAGGGAGCACAGCATGGCCGTGCAGGCGCAGCGCGACCGCCTCGACTTCGAGCGCATCCTCCGGTGAGATGGGCGCTGCTCCGAGCTCGGGGATCGGGGTCAGGGGCTCCAGGGGGTTCCAGAAGGCAAAGATGTGGCATTTGGGGACGTGGCGGCTGTGGGTTGGGCGTTGGGGGTCTCCAGTTGTTGTGGTTCTGTGGTTCTGTTTCGGGCTGCGGTTTGGTGGGAGCAGTGGGGTCAACCTTGGGGGTCCTAAAGGTGCTCCTCCACGACCCCCCCAGTTCTGTGATGGTGTTGGTGGACGCGGTTCAACATGAATGACCTAAGAGACGTTTTCCAACCATCCCATGGGGCGGGGATGGGGCGGCAGTTGGATGTGAAGACCTCCGAGGTCTTCTCCGACCCTACAGACCCCACAGTTCTGCAGTTCTTCCCTCGGTGATGATGGGGATGGCTCAACTCCATCCCAACCTCGACGGCCCTACAGTTCCACAACCCTACGGGGACCGGGTGACCTCAGAGGTCCTTTCCCCCCCGCAGGGCCCAGCGGGAGCAGATAGAGAAGGAGCAGGCGGAGGAGGCGCGGAGGGCCGCCCTGCAGCTCTCCCACGCCGATGCCATCCGCCGTCAGATTCAGGAGCGACAGCAGCGCTGCGCCCAGGAGCGTGTGGCCGCCTTCCAGGAGAGCCAACGGCTGCAGGAGGAGGCAGAGCAGCGCAGCCGGCGCATCGCCCAGCTCAAGCTGCTCAAGATCCAGGAGCTCAGGTGGTGCCCACGTCCCTGAGTCTGATCCCAGCTTCCCCCCTGTCCTCGTTGGCGTCACTGTTGGGTATCCCCATTGAGTGTCCCCACTGGGTATCCCCATTGAGTGTCCCTGTTGGGTGTCACTGTTGGGTATCCCCATTGAGTGTCCCCATTGAGTGTCCCTGTTGAGTGTCCCCGTTGAGTGTCACCATTGGGTTCCCCTCCATACCCTTCAGACAGACCCCGACGTTTTCACCCCAGCTCTGTGCCTGAAGGTTCCTTCTCTCCGCAGAGCTGCCGGTGTCCCCGAGAAGTACTGCGCTCAGGTGGAGCGGTGGACCCGCGCGGAGCGGAGCGCGGCAGCTCAGCAGTTTGGGGTTTCTTAGGCAGAGTTACCTACAAACAGAGATGTTCGTGGAGCAGACTGCAGCTCCTGTCCTTCTCTTGCTTCACGCTTACAGGGTTAGGGGTAGAGCCACAGTGTTTGGGGTTATGGTTATGGTTGGGTTGGGTTAGGGTTAGAAGGAGCATTGGGGTTAGGGTTAGAGTTGGGTTTGGGGTTATGGTTATGGTTAGGGTCGTGTTGGGTTGGATTTGGGGTTGAGTTGCGGTCAGAAATGGGGTTGGGGTTAGGGTTAAGGTGAGGTTTAGGGTTGGGGGCAGTGTTAGAGTTAGTGTAGAGGTTGGGGTTATGGTTAGGGTTGGTTTAGGGTTAGAACCGGGGTTGGGGTTGGGGTCAGTGTTGGAGCTGGAGTTAGGGTTAGGGTCAGGGTTGGGGTTGGGGTTATGGTCAGGGTCAGGGTTGGGGTTGGGGTTAGGGTCAGGGTTAGGGTTGGGGTTATGGTTAGGGTCAGGGTTGGGGTTGGGGTTATGGTTAGGGTCAGAGTGGCACTGGAGTTAGGATTGGGTTGGGGTTAGAACTGGGGTTGGGGTTAGGGTCAGGGTTGTGTTGGGGTAGGATTGGGGTTGGGGTCAGCATTAGGGACAGCCCCCCGCCCATCCCCATGGGGCCGGGAGCATCCCCAGCTCCCACCCTATTCCTGGGGGCCCTGGGGGGTCCCCGTGACCCGGGTGTAGCCCAACCCGGCGCTGTCACCGCCACCTCCGCCCTATGAGCACCGCCGGCTCAGCGCCGTGTCACCTCCAGGCCCTGTGGCAGTGGCCCCGCGCAGGGACGAAGCGAAGCGTCCGCAGAGTGATGCAAACCTTGGAACAACAAAGAGAAAACACTGCACAAACCACAGCGGGACGGGGACCGGCAGCTTCACAGGGCCGTGATCCCAAAGGAGTGGCTCTGATTAATTCACCGAGCAGCTGAAAAATAAGGAGAGCCGGGAAAGGCGAGAGTGCCCCGGGCAGGGGGGACGGCATGGGGGGCTGTGGGGAGGGGGGGGACACCACCTCCTCCGTGCCCCCAGAGTGCTGCTTTCACTGTGGCTGACCCCAGGCACTGCGGACCTGCACGGCCCCTTTTGGGTCACCCCGAGTTCTATGGGGCCTCGGCCGTCCCTCTGTGGTCCCCACACTCAGCCCCACTGCTCCCCACACCACTGCGTCCCCACCCTTCCTGCACCAGGAATGCGGGAGTCACCACCGATCCGCGACCCACACCGCGGTGGGGACCGTCCCCCTCGGTGCTGCCCCGGGGGCCCCAAATCACAGACGCTGCCCCACACGTGCCCAGCTCGGCCCCCATTCCCGGCAGAGGGTTAAGAGACGGCGATGAGCTCAGCGTGGGGATGGAAAATGGAGCGGCTGTGGCCCCGGGGAGCGTTTGGGGCCGGCGGGGCGGTGCTGCCCGTCCGGATCGGGCAGTGGGGCGGAAAACACCGGCGGAGCCCAACCGTGCCGCGGGGCACCGGGGCTGCCCCGTGTGGCACGGCCCCATCGGGCTATGGGGTGGGTGTGGGGCTCTGCTCGTCCGGGACCCAGGGGTTGAGCAGCCCCTGCGTGGCCTCGGTCACCTGCGTGGCATCCCTGCACCCAAATGCCACCATCCCGGTCCCCAACTGCCTCCATCCCTGTCCCAAAGTCCTTCATTTCCATCACGTGGCATCCCTGACCCCAACTGCCACTGTCCTTGTCCTCAAGTCCTCCAATCCCATTGTGTGGCACCCCTGTCCCCGTCTGCCCCCATCTCTGTCCTCAACCCCTCTGTTGTCCCATTGCGGTGTCCCCATTTCCCACTGCTGTCCCCAACCCACCCGCGGTCGCTGTGGGTCCCCACCTCCTCCATCCCCGTCCCCCAACCCCACGCTGCTGCTGTGTCCCAGTGTCACCCGGTGTCACCGAGGTGGGTTCGGTGGTCCCCGTGCGGTGACAGCATCCCCATGCCCCATGCCAAGGGGGCAGGACAGGAGGAGGGATCTGCAGGGGATTAAAGCCCGTGGTCCAACCACACCTTTAAGCTCCTGCAATTGTGTCCCTCTCCGACACCAAAACCCTTTTGGGGCAGCGTAGGGTGACACCGCCATCTCCTTGGGATGCTCCCGACCGATCCCAGGTGGACCTTTCCCCACCGGCCCCACTGATCCTGCCACCACCTATAGCGGGGGTGACAGCCCCCAGTGGGCTCCACAGTCCCACATCCCCTCCCCACCGCCCCACAGAGCGCCCCACTGACCCCCATCCCCTATTACAGCCCCCAGCCCCGCTCCGACGGGATGCAACCCCATATGGCAGCTCGTAATTACCGGGTAGGGAGTGGAGCAGGGCGGCATCGCTCACGCACAGCTCGGAGCCACTCAGTCATCCCAAAGGCATCCGCCCCACAGGGAGGAGCGCCCGGGCCCAGCATGTAAAAGGGCCGAGCACGGCGGGTGCCCCCGTCGCCTCGGAGCCTTCCTCCGCCCGCACTCCTCCTCCTCCTCCTCACCGCCGGCACCGCAGCGCGATGGCACGGCACGGCACCGGGCAGCTCCTGCTGCTGGGGCTCATGCCAGGTAGGTGCCACGGTGTCACCCACGGGTGCTCCATCCCATTGGGATGTCTATGGAACGGTATCCAAGAGGTGCGGGGTGGGTTATGGGGTCGGGCCGCCCTCACGCTGCCCCTCTCCCCACAGCTCTCCTCCTGGCCGTGAGGATCAACGGCAAAGGCCGTGAGGTGCTGTACTTGGCCAAGGGCGACTCGGTGAAGCTGGGCTGCCCCTACGTCCTCGAGCCCGAGGACAACGGTCCCCAGGGCGTGGGCATCGAGTGGATCCAGATCACGCCCGAGCGCACCGGCCCCGAGAACGTGGTGAGTGTGGGGCACTGGGTTTGGGGTCACTGAGATGGCCCCGAGTCCTGTGGGGCTGGGAGGGATGGGGTGGGAGAAAAGGGGCAGGGAAGGATGGGATGGGGTGGGATGGGATGGGATGGGATGGGATGGGATGGGATGGGATGGGGTGCGGTGGGGTGCGATGGGGTGGGGGTGGGATGGCATAAGGAGTGATGGAGGAGCAGATATGGGGTAGGAGAGATGGATAAGGAGGGCTGGAGTAGAAAGAACGGAGCAGAACGGATGCAGCAGGGAACACACCGGTGTCACAAGGAGCAGGGAGGGAGCAGAGCCCCCTGGGGCCCTCTGCCCACCCTCACACCCTCTTCCATCCCCCCCCAGTTCCTTTCCTACCACGACCACCACGTCAACTACGGCAGCGGTTCGGGGCTGCAGGACCGCGTGGCCTTCGTGCAGAACGACCCCGGGCAGCACGATGCCTCCATCCGCCTGGCCGACCTGCAGGAGTCCGACACCGGCACCTACCAGTGCCGCGTCAAGAAGAACACGGTGGCCGTGCACGAGGTCATCGTCACCGTGCAAGGTGAGACCCCCGCGGGGGTCCGGCCTGGCAAGGGGGTGGCGGTGGGGACGGCAGCACCCGGTGTCGGTGTCCCCGTTGGTGGCGGTGGTGACGGCCGTGTCCCCCGTGGTGACGCTGTCTGTGGTGGTGGTGACCACTGTGGGGGTGGTGACAATGTCTCTCATGGTGACGGTGGCCCTGGGGGTCCCCAGGACCTCAGGGGTGACCGTGACCCTGGGGGGTGACACTGTCTCTCGTGGTGATGGTGGCCCTGGTGCTGACCATGACCCCAGGGGGTGATGACAATGCCCACAGAGGTGACCGTATTCCCACTGGTGACAGTGTCCCTCATGGTGATGGTGGCACTGGGGGTCCCCACGACCTCAGGGGTGACTGTGACCCTGGGGGTGACAAGACCCACGGTGGTGACCATGACCCTGGTGGTGATGGTGGCCCTGGTGGTGACACTGTCCACAGTGGTGCCCACGACCCTGGGGTGGTGACAGTGTCCCCCATGGTGATGGTGGCACTGGGGGTCCCCACGACCTCAAGGGTGACCGTGACCCTGGGGGTGACATTGTCCCTCACGGTGATGGTGGCCCTGGTGCTGACCGTGACCCCGGGGGTGGTACCCGTGACCCCGGTGGTGGCGGGTGGCGGTGATGTCCCCGCTGGTGACCGTGTCCCTGGTGGTGATGGTGGCACAGGTGATGGCGATGTCCCTGGTAGCGACCGCATCCCTTGTGACGACCACGGCCCCGGCGGTGGCGTCAACGTCCCCGGCGGTGGCCGCGGTGCCCCCGGTGCTGACGCTGCCCCTCGCCCCGCAGAGAAGCCGGCCGCCCCGCAGTGCTGGACCGAGGGGGACCAGGTTCAGGGCGGCAGCGTCCTGCTGCGCTGCTACAGCCGAGGAGGGGCCGCGCCGCTCGCCTACCAGTGGGCCAAGCTGGCGGACGGCTACGGCGGGGGACGGCTGCCCCAAGGAACCATCCAAGGTGGGCGCCGGGGGATCCCGGGGCTTTTGGGGGGGGGTGTGGGGGTCGTAGCTGCGTGTGGGGGGTCATAGCTGCGTGGATGTGGATGTGATGTGGTGGTGGGATTCACTGTGTGGTCGTGGGTGTCTGATGGCGTGCCCAACGCGTGCTCGTGTCCGTGTGTCCCCCGTGTCTGTGTGTCCCCCCCGTGTCTGTGCCCACGTGTCGTGTGAACCCGTGTGCGGACCCACGGGGGCACGGGGACAGATCCAGATGCAGCGTCCCTGCAAACTCACATCCCCACCCACTCACGTTCGTGGGCATGCGTGTCCCCCTGTCCCTGTGTCTGTGTCCTCATGTCCCCATGTCCCTGCACACTGTGTCCCCATGTCCCAGTGTTCCCAAGTGCCCCTTGTCCCTGTGTCTCCATATCCCCACCTCATATCTATGTCCCCATGTCCCCGTGTCCCCATGTCCCCATATCCCCATCCCATGTCTGTGTCCCCGTGTCCCGGTGTCCCCATGTCTGTGTCCCTGTGTCCCTGTGTTCCCAAGTGCCCCGTGTCCCCATATCCCCACCCCATCCATGTCTATGTCCCCATGTCCCTGTGTCCCTGTGTCCCCATATCCGTGTCCCCCTGTCCCCGTGTCCCCGCGCTGACCCGCCCCGTCCGCAGGCCGTGCTCCCGGTGACCTGCTGATCCGCAGCGTGTCCGAAGCCCACGCCGGGGTCTATCAGTGCCGCGTCACCAACCGCGTGGGCTACGCCACGTGCCAGCTGACACTCAGCGCCGCGCAGAGTGAGTGCACCGCGGGGGGACGGGGAGGGGGCCCGGGGGGTCCGTGGGGGTCCGTGGGGACAGTGACGAACCGCGTCCCCGCAGGAGGTGGCCGCCAGACGGGTGTCATCGTGGGCTCCGTGCTGGGATCGCTGCTGCTGCTCAGCCTGCTCGGGCTGCTCATCGGGGCTCTGCTCAGCCGCTACCGCAGGAAGGAGTGCCAGCCCAGCTGCAGCGAGTGCAGGTGGGGGGCAGCGCGATGGGGGGGGCAGCGATGGGCACTGCCCCACGGGAGGCATCGGGTGTGGGGACGTGGGGATATGGGACGGAGATGGGGGGATATGGGGGTGGGGTGCGTGGGTATGGGGGTAAGGGACAGAGATGGGGGGATATGGGGGTGGGGGGACATAGGGGTGGGGGGATATGGGACTTGGGGTGCGTGGGTATGGGGGTAAGGGACACAGATGGGAGGGTGAGGGCACTGTGGGGACACAGAGATGTGGAGACATGGGGGTAAGGGACAGAGATGGGGGGATATGGGGGTGGGGGGACGTGGGGGTGGTAAGGGACGGAGATATGGGGACGTAGGGGTGGGGGAGCATGGACACGGGGGTAAGGGACACAGTGTGGGGATGTAGGGGTGGGGGGACGGGGACATGGGGACATAGATATGGGGTGGGGATATGGGGACATGGGGACACAGGGACATGGGAGTAAGGGACACAGATGTGTGGACACGGGGACATGGGGACAGGGACACGGGGATAAGGGGCAGAAATAGGGGGATATGGGGGTGAGGGGGACGTGGGGGTGGGGGACACAGACGTGGGGACACAGGGGTGGGGGGGGGACATGGGGACACGGGGCCGTGGGCAGCAGCGGGCACTGCCCCTATGGGGAGCACAGGATGTGGGGACATGGGGGTGGGGGGGACACGGGGTGCGTGGAGTGGGCACCAGTGGGCACCGCCCCCCCCCCCCCACGGGTGCCACCCCGTGCGGCTCCGGGTGCTGACGGGCGGCCCCGGGGGGGGCTCTCTGTGCCTCCCCCCTCCCCGCAGGAGCAGCGCTGGGGGGACGATGACGCGCAGCTGCAACGTGTGCGCGCACCCCTACTCCCCCCACGGCGTCACGTACATGCAGTGCCAGCACGGAGACGGCGACGAGCGCGCGGCCGCGCTGCTCTGCAACGACGGCATCCGGCACCAGGTGGCGTGTCCCGCCCTCTAACCCCACGGCCGCCCCACGCCTCGGGGTCCCGGCCCCACGCCGGGGCTCCTCCGTGACAAATCCGAGCCAAGAATTCACCTCCCCCCCCCCCCCCAAACCCCGCAGCGCCGTTGGGTTCACCGTCAGCGCCGGGGGGGTCCGATTCTTATTCCCCTTATTCTTATTTTGGGCCGTTTTCGTTTTGTATTTCCACGGTTTATTTCTCGTTGTCCCCCTCCCCATCCCCCTCGACCCCACTGCCCGGTGCCCCCCACCCCCCCCCCACCCCCCCACGATTGGCTGCAGCAATGGGGAGTGGGGCGGAGGCGGTGCCGGGATCTGCAGTCGGGAATGGGGAAAAAGAGAGAAAAAGAAAGAAATCAGAGAAAGGAAATAAACCCAAAGTGAACGAAGCGCTGTCCCCGCTGTGTAATCCCAAAAAGGGGGGGAGGGGGGCGGGGGGGGGGGTCGGTTCAGTGTTGGTCCTCACGTTGGATGACCCCAACTGTGACCCCACGGACTGCACTGACCCCAAAGCGAACGCTGACTGCCTGGACCCCCCCACGGGACACTCTGCAGCCCCCCCCAAAACCGCCCCTTCCCTCCAAACCCTCTGTGCCCCCCCCGGGACGGTCCCACGCAGCCTTTGGTGGACGGCCGTGGCCATCTCCTCCCCCCCGTGCCCCACTCTCAGGTGAGTGCAGCACCCCACAACCCCCCCCCCACCCCCCCCACGCCCCTCTGCCCCCCCTTTCTCCAGGCCTCCCCCTGGGGGAGGTCCATGGGGATGTGAGAAATGCCGCAGCAGATCCCCCACCCCCACCCCACGGCTCAACGGGGACCCTGCTCACTTGGGCCCTGCTCGTTAGGACCCTGCTCGTTAGGGCCCCCCCCTTTAGGGCTTTACTCCTCAGGCAGAAGAAACGAGGCCTGAATGAACTGTCACTGTCTCTCAGATCGCTGGGACAGCTCCTGGCCCCACAGCGCCAGAATTGGGGGGGACACTGAGAGCAAAGCAGGGGCTGAGCGCTCCCCTCACCCCAACGATTGGTGATGGGGGGGGGGGGGAACGCTGCCCACCCCTCCCTGTGTGTGTGTGTGTGAGCACGGAACGAACCTTCCACGGTTCTCACAGCGCTGCGAGGGCTGCGGAGGAGAGCAGCGTCAGCAGCAGCACCGCCAGCCCCGACTGCTCCACCTGCGACAGCTTGAAGCCCTTCCCCAGGTCCCACACCTGGGGGGGGGGGGGAAGAGACACGCAGTTATGGCATCCCCCCCATGGGGGGCTGCGTTGGACCCACTGCCCTTCTGCCCCCACCCCCACCCGGGGTAGAAGCACTGCCCGTCCCCGCAGGGCGGGGGTCCCAGACCCCCACGCTGCCCCTCCCCCAGCGCTGCTCTCTGCTCTCCCCGAGGACAGAAATGGGTTACATAGCACCGCAGATCCGCTGACAGCCCCCCCCAATCCCCCCCCCACAGCTCCACTGCCCCCCACGGGGCTCTCCCAGTGCTCCCCAGTCTGCCTGCAACTGGGAGCCCCACTATGAGCCCGGTGCTGCAGCTGGGGGCTCCCCAGGGCGGAGCAGAGGGGGGGATCAGTGCACCCCGGGGACACATTGGCCCCATGTGCCACCTCAGCCCCAAAGCCACGGCCCCACAGCCCCCACACACACACACGTGGGGTTGGCTGCCTCGTGAAACCGAACCCACCCGCAGCTGCAGGGACACAAAAGCAGCTGGAAAAAGCAGCACGAGTTCATCCCGCTCCCAGCCCTGCCTCCTCCGTCACACACGGGAAGCGTGGCTGCCCCCACAGCTCTGCATCCTGCACCCACGCGCCCGCGGGGGGGCTCACCAGGTGCCGGATCCCGTTCCAGGTGTGGTAGCAGAAGGGGAAGGCCAGGCTGAACTTAGCGGAGTAGATGAGCGCGGGGCTCAGGTTGAGCGATTTCAGCGCGGCCACGTAGTGAGGGAACTGCTCCGGGAGCAGCAGGGCAGCCAGGCTGAAGAGTGACACCCCTGCGGGGACGGGGTGCGGCATTACAGGGGGCACCCCCACCCCCCCAATGTCAGTTTGGGGGTGCAGCACCAAACTGAGAGCAAACAGAGGGAGGAGGACCCCCCCCCCCACACCCCCACCCGGGATGGGGGTCCTGTGCTGACCCACACGGGATGCAAAGGGCAGCAATACAGCCCCACACCGTGGGGCAGCGGCCCCCCCCAGGGCAGCTCGTGGGGACACGGACAGAGGGAGCGTGGCACGAGCAGCCAGGAACCCCACAGCTCGTCCCCATCTGCTGAGGCAGAGAGGTCTGAGTGCAGATGGTGCCGCTCCAAGGATGCAGCGCTCAATAGCGCAGTGATTGTGGCACTCATCTCCGCTGCGGCGCTTTGTGCTCGGGGTGCAGCCTCCCCTGATTACACCCTCTGCTCAGGAGGAGGGGAACGCTTCCCTCTTCTCAGCAGAAGCAATTTGCCTCCGTCCTCGAGATGAGATCCCAAAGCTGGGAGCCCGGCTGGAGACGGGACCCCAAAGCTGGGAGCCCGGCTGCTCCCTCCCGTGGCACACTCAGGATGAGGGATGCACGCCCTCACTGCTGCACAGCCCTTCTGAGCCCCTCTGCTCCGTGTGTCCCCCCCCCGCAGGAGCCCCAGCGGTGCTCGGGGGGCTCTGAGGGTTTAAACACGGGGGAGCAACGCTTCCCGGAGCAGCAGCAGCCCCAGGGGTGGGAGGACGGGGAGAAAAGCCCCAGCAGAAGGCAGAAGTACAACCAGAGGCCCGACGGGAGGGCAGCCACGTCCCCAGAGCTCACGGCGGGCACGGGTGGACGCACCTAAGCTGAGAGCAACGCCGGTGCCGCGGTGCGTGATGGACATGGCCATGGGCAGCGACCACCTGCAAGAGAAGCAGCCTGTCAGCACCGGGGGGGCACAAGGCGGGGGGGAAAGGGGTGGAGGGGGGACGAGGTGCTGCCCGTGGGCAGCTCTGCACTCAGCTATCCCAGGAATCCGGGCAGAGAGAAAGGGGGGAGAGCGGGGAATGTGCAGAGGCAGCTTGGGAATGGCAAACAGCAGCAGCACGGAGCTGGGAAGGGCGTCTGCTGAGGAAGCTGAGGGGGGGGGAGGAAGGCTGGCAGCGTTCTGGCCCTGGGATGTGGGCCCAACACGGAGCCTTACTTGTAAATGGAGACGTGAGGGGACAGGGGGCGGCTGGAGCTGGCGTTCTTCTCCCAGAAGCGTGCCATCTCCTCCTTGGCCGTCGTGGCCATGGGGACGACGCTGCAAAAGAAGAGGGGTCGGGCAGCTCCGTGCTGAGCTTGGGTCTGTGCAGGACATCAGCTAACACCTCCCACGACACCGCTAACACAGCCTGGCACACAGACAGCGTGCTGTGCCACATAACCAGCTCGTCGTGGCACGCTGCAGCCCTCCCCGGGCACGGGGCTGTGGCACACCGATGTGAAGGCAGCGCTCTGAGCTCAGCCCAGCACACGAGCAGAACCATGAAGGGGAACGGGATGGGATCCCCGAGGGGAGGGCCGTATCCTGCCGCTCCCTGCACTCACTGGCGCACGGAGGGAACGGGGCTGAGCTGGGCCAGGAGGCACCGCCGACCGACGCATCTGCGAGAGAGGACAGGGAGAAGTCCGTCAGTGACAAAGAAACGTGAGGCACGGCGATGTCACGCAGCCCCACAGCTCCTGGAGTCATAAATCAGGCGGCACGGGGCAGGGCCTGGCTCTGACCCCGGACACGAGGCCCTGGGCCGCCTATAGGGGCAGCCAGCCCACAGCTGGGGGGCTGCGGGGTCCCCCCCACCCAACCACGCTGTGATCCTTAGCCCCCAACCTTCCTGCTCCCACACTGAGGCATCCAGGCTCTGCACCACACCCCACTGTTACCCCACACGACCCCACAGCCACACCGGGACAGCACAACCCACTGCAGCAACTCGTGGGGGTGAGGGGCACACGTCCGTGGGACGACACAGCCCAACCCCCGCTGCACCCAAGGGAGACGTCATCCCCATCTCCTCCAAGCACTCCTTGGGTTCCTCCTCGCTGCAGCTCATCGCTGCCCCGAGCTCTGGGGGGCAGCAGGGCCGCTGCCACAGCCCCGATCCCACGGCACCCGGAGGAGTGGGAGCTGCACTCTGCAGAGCAATGGTGGCGATTGTGACGGGACACTGACGGGCAGCTCTCCAGGAGCTGGGGCAGCTGTGGGTTGGAATCTACAGCAGCCGGTCACGACAAAGCACAAAATGCCAGCGACGAGAAGGAGGAACGCTCAACAAACGTTGATTAATCTCCTCCAGCGCTCCAGCAGCCGCTCCTGCACCTCCCACCGCTCCGCTGGAGGAGGAACCGAGCTCTGCTGCTCTTGGCCTCCACACACAGGAACACCTGGAGCTCAGCAGTGGAAGGAGCTGTCGTCCTGAGCTGCCCCAGCTCACAATAACCGGGCTTTGGGATGCTTCCTGTCCACGTCCTCCCCCTCCTGCAGCGCTGGGAGCGGATCCCACCCCCACCACATTCCTCTGAGCCCCAGCTCGAGCTCGTCTCGCCGCAGCCCCACCTTTGCTCCCTTCCAAATTTATCCACCGTGGGAAGACAATCAAACCTCGGTGTCTGCGTGGGGCCAGCCCCGCTCCCGAGCCCACAGGAGGGGAGCTGAACTGGAAGCTCTGCCCGGGGGGGTCACTCACACCCCCTCAGTTCTCCCTCCCAGACGAACCCATTCCACATTTCCCCTCGTGCAGCAGCTGCTGTGGATCAGGAGAACGGCAGAGCCACCTCCAAACCACGCTGGAAGGAAGAATCCCCCCCCGCTCCAGCACGAGCCCCCCGTCCTCTTCAGACTCCTCCCAGCGCAGAGCACCACGCCTGGCTTCACTGTAGCCCTGAT
>JALIRH010000312.1:0-22998 GCA_023055505.1 Callipepla californica brunnescens | reverse complement strand
GCAGGGCCGCGGCCCACGTGTGCACGCAGCGCGGCACTGCAGGTGTGCGCAGGTGTGCGGCCGTGCCCAGGTGAGCCCGCTCGCTGCAGCGCGGCTGTGTGCGCTGGCATGTGCGGGCAGGGGCACACGCATGTGCAATGCCGCGCTCCTGGCGCGTGCACACGCGTGTGTGGGGCGGGCGCCGAAGCTGCGAGAAGCGCCGCTGGCCGCCCGCCCAGACACAACCGGCCGCCAAAACCGCCCCGAAAAGCGGGAGAAAAGGGCAAAGGGAGGGGGGGCGAAACCCAGATGAGCCCCGAATGCAGTGCAGGAACCAGGGGGGCTGCGAGAGCAGGGCGGGGGGGGGGGGCGAGCCCCAGAAAGGGAGGGGGGGGTTCTGGAGGAGCCCCCTCTGCAGCGACACAGTTCCCAAACTGTATCCCCCGGGGGGGAGAGGGGGGGTTGGGACGGCAGGATACCGAGCCTGGAGCCCCTCCAGCACTGCGTACCCCGCTCCCCTATGGTGCCCCCCCACTCCTATGGGGGCACCCCTGACTCCACTCCCACCTCGAGACCGAGCCCCCCCCCCCCACCCCTCCAAAAACAAATCTGGGAATCCCTGGTACGATCCCGACGCCCCCCCCCCATCCAAAAAAAAAGACAGCGCTGCAGAAATCGGGGCCGCGGAGTGCTCGGCCGCTCCGCTGCGCTCGTTCGCGATGTCCCGGGAGCGGCCGCAGCGGCGCGGGACCGGAGATAACGGGGCTGCAGCGGGAGGCGGTCCGGGACCGGCGCTCCGCGGCCGTCCGGGAGATCGCAGCGTCCCCCACCCGCGGGAGCGGAACCGGCGCTCCCCACCGCCGCACGGCGGCTGCCACCTGCGGGGCCCCCGCCGGTACCGAGCGCTGCGACGGCGCCGCCGCTCCCCCGGTACCGAGCTCGGACCCGAGCGCTCCCATCCCGCTCTCAGTGACCGCAGCCAAACGCTCGCGCCGCGCGGACAGAACCCCGCCGCCCCTCCCGGCCCCGGATCGCCCACCCCCGGTACCGGCCCCGCTCCGCCCGGTACCGGCCCCGCTCCTCCCGGTACCGGCCCCGACCCCGCGCCCCCAGCCCGTACCTGGGTGAGGCAGTACGGGGAGTACATGGCGGCGGTGTCAGCCGCGGCGGGGCATGGCGGGCAGGGAACCGGCACCGGGACCGGGACCGGGCGGGCGACGAAGCGGGGAAAGTTTGGCCGAAGTTCGGCGCCCGCCGCACTTTTGCCGCCGGGAAGCGCCGCGTTGGCCCCGCCCACCGCCCGACCACACCCACCGCCGCCTCGGCCACGCCCCCCGCCCGGTGGTCACGCCCCCCTCGGGCACAAGCCCCGCCCCTTGGCGGGACGCGGGGGGGGGTCTTTGTCCCCTCGGTGTCCCCTGGGAGCGGGCAGCGCGGTGACGGCGGTATCGGCACCGCGGGGGATGGCGGCGGCATCCTGGGGACACTCAGCATCGCCGCGGCAGCGCCAGTGTCGCGACAGCGGCGTGCTGGTGGCCGTGTCGCGACAGCGCCGTCACAGCGGCACCTCGGCGATGGCGGCGGTGGCACCTCATCTGTCATTCCGGCTGCAGCCACGTCCCTCCGCCATCTGTCACCGCCCGGTGCCAGCGCTGGCACTGCCGCGGGGGACCCCTTCGCTGCCGGAGCACCGCGCTGCCCGCGGGGGCACAAAGCCCCGCTGCTGCCAACACCCCCCCCCCCCCACCCCGGGGGGACTGCGGCGTTGAAAGGGGGGAAAGCGGCCCCACATGGAGTGCCCCCCCACCTCAGGGGAACGTGGGGGAGGGGTCGCTGCCCCCCACCCCCCCCCCCGCAGCCGTGTGGGAAGAGGCAGAGGGATGGGGAGCTGCGCGCACGCGGCGACACGGCGCGATACAAAGCGACACGGCGCGATACAAAGCGACATAGCGCGACAGGCGCCCAGCGGCACGCGCTGACACGCGGCCGCGTGCCGTGCCAGGACGTGTCGCGACACGCGGCGACACACCGGGACGCGCGAAGTGCCGGCGACACCGCGACACGGCGACACGGCGACACCGCGACCGGGAGAACAAAGGCGGCCCCGAAACCCGCCCGGAGCGCCCCTCCCCCACCCCGCCGACACCTGGGGCCGCGGGGGGAGGGGCCGGGGGGGAGCTGGGACAATTTCGGAGGGTTTTGGCTCCGGGAACGAGCGCTCTTCCACCGCCCGCCGCCGCCTGGAAGCCATTAGGGCCCCCCCGGGGGGGGGGCACCGCGGCTCCGCCCCCACCACCACCGCCGCCTCCGCTGTGGGGCGCGGGAGGGGGCAGAGCCCGGGGGGGGGGGGGGGGGGGAGGGGGAGGGGGGGGTTGGGGGTGGGCGCAGAGCCCCTCCCCCCCCCCCCCGGGAGGCGGCGCGGGCGGAGCCCCGGGCCCAACCCGCGGCGTGGGGCTCCTCCTGGAGGCCGCCCCTTCCCGCAGCCCCCGCCATCGCCTCTCCCCGCAGCCCCCGCAGCCCCGTCCGGACCTCCCGCGCTCCTTCCCCCCCCCCCCCTCAGCCCCCACAACGTCACCTCCTCTGTCCGCTTCCGCCCTCACCCTCACGATGCGACTTCCGCCCGCACCTTCCCCGACGCTGCTTCCGCCCGTCTTCCCCCCCCGCGCCGTACGTCACTTCCGGCGCCCGCGGGAGATGGCGGCTCTGCGGCCGCGGTGCGTGGGGCCGTTCCGCGCCGCGTGGGCCGCGGTGCGGCCGTTCCGAGCGCTCCCTCTGCGGCGCCGCGCGGGACCTCCGCCCCCCGCGGACGCGGAGGACCCGCGCGTGGCGGCGAAGCGCTTCGGGCGGCTCGGGGGCGGCCTCGGGAGTGGCGGCGGAGCGGCTGTGGCCCGACCCCGAGCGGCTGCGGGAGATGGAGGCGGAGGAGCGCGAGTGGTGCCCGGCACTGCGGGACATGGAGGCCGCGCTGGAGCGCAGGGAGCGGGAGGAGCGGCGGCTGCGGGAGGAGAGGTGGGGGGGAGGGGGGGGGGGGCACCGGGGTGGTGGGAATCGGGGCTCCCCCGGGGGAGGGGCGCGCCCGTGTGATGGCAGTCCCCTTCCGGAGGGGGGGGCGTGGAATGGCAGGAACGCTGAGGTGGGGGGGGGGGGTGCTGGGGTGAGGGTCCCCTTCAGAGAGAGCACAGGTGGGGGGGGGGGGGGGTTGGGGTGAGGGTCCCCTTCAGAGAGAGCACCGGCACCTTTTCCTGGGGGATACAGCAGCGATGGGAGCGCCTCTGGGGAGGGAGAGTGCGGTGCGACTCCTGGGGGGTGCGGGGGTTTCGGGCAGAATGGAGGAACCCCTCGTGGAGGGGGGGGGGCACCGGGATGGACGCCGGGCGAGGGAACGGGGCGGGGGGTCTCCGCTGTCTGTGCCCCCCCCCCCCCGAGCTCACACGGCCCCGTCCCGCAGGGAGCAGCTGGTGGCACGCAGCCTGGCGGCCATGCCCGCACGCATCGCGGCGTGGCGGCAGGAGCGCGAGCAGAAGCGGGAGCAGAGCCGGCGGGACGCGGCGCGGCGGCAGCGGCTGTTGGCGGAGGCGGCGGAGCGCCTGGGGGGCCCCGCCCGGACCCGGGGATCCCCGCGTTCAGGCGCTGATTCAGGACCTGGAACGGGAACGGCGGCGCCAGGAGAAGCGGCAGCGGAGGCAGCAGCACGAGGAGGCGGCGCGCAGCGCTTTGGCTGCTGCTGAGGCCGCCGCCGCATCGCAGCCCCCCCCCCGGGGCCTCGGAGCCCCCCAAGTGAAGACACCGCCCCAGAGCAGTGGTGGGGGATGGGCTGCTCCCTTAACCCCCTGCACAGGGACTGCTGAGGCTGCGCACGTTCAGCATGAGCTGCCCCAACACGAGCCCTCCGCCGGCCTTCCCCCCTCGTGCCCCCCCCAAATACAGACTGAGACCGGAATGGGCTTAAAATTCTGCATTTAATCTCTTCCCAAGCTGGGTTTGTCCCGTGTTCTGCCCTCCCACAAGGGGGAGGAACAGGGAGGAAAATGGGGGGATCAGGGAACAGGGATGGGGCCACCCAGAGCACACCCGGCCCCAGGGGCAGCAGGCAGGCTCTGGGGGGTGCACACCCATCAGTGCCCCTCTCTCCGGGGGTGAGGACGGGCCCCGCTGGGCCCCACCCCACCCCACCATCCCCTGAGGGCAGAGATCTAGGGAGGAGGAAGGGGAGTCCCGCGTCCCCCCACAGGGTGGGAGGAATCCACCCTGGGCCCCTCAGTCATCGTCAAAGTTCTGGCTGAGCAGGAAGTTGGCGGCCAGGTTCTCGTTCTTCTCGCAGGCGAAGTAGGCCTGGATGACCAAGCTCTCGGGGAAGCCCAGTGCCTTCAACTGTGGGCACACAGATTAGGAAGGGGAGCGTTCACTCCGCTGCTCTGACAAATGTTTTCTCACCAACATTCACTCTGAGCCTTAATGACGATTATGAAGAGACTGTTCTCACCTGGCCGTTAACTCAGGATCCTACTGACGGCTGTGAGCTGACAGCACCCCCCCGCGGGGGGCTCACTTACCCTTTCTATGGCTTCTTTTTCCTGAGGCGTCACTTGGATGTAATTCATCTGGGGGGACTCGTCCCCGATGGCCCCCATCTCCCCCTCCAGGTCCCCCAGCTCCCCCAGTGGCTCGTTCAGGCATCTGGATGAACTGCTCCTGGTGCTGGCTGATTTGCTGGAGGGGGCAGGTGGGGTGAGGTGGGGGCTGCAGCGGGGCTGGGGAAGGTGCTGGGGGGGGTGCAGCAGTACCTGCAGGAGCTGCGGGTTCTCCTGGCCCAGCTGCTGGAGCAGGGCGGGCAGCAGAGCCGGGTTCTGCTGGATCACCTGCCGCATGTTCTGAAACTGGGGCTGCTCCCGCAGGAACTCCAGTGGGTTCTCCCCTGTGCACGGGTGGGAGTCAGCCCAGGCCACACCCCCACAGCAATGAAATGTGGGGCTGGGCCCTGCCCAAGAGGGGCAGAAAGGGGCTGCACCCCCTGAGCAACGAGGTGGGTTGGGGTGCCGAGCCCCACAGGGTGCCAATCCCCTGCCCCCCCCAGGGTTGTGGTTCCCACCCATGAGGCAGGACCCCTCCCCCCCCCGAGACCCCACCTCTCTGACCTTCCACCTGCGGCTGCTCCGGGGGTCGGCTCTCCTGCACAGGTGGGCGCTCAGGTTCAGGGCTCCCCGGGATGCCCTGGGGCAGAGAGGGGCGAATGGGACCTGGTTCTCCCCTCCCGTGGGTGCTGTCCCCCCCCCCAGCCCAGCTCCGCTCTCACCGTCAGCAGGTATCTCAACAGCGCGGTGGGGGGTTGTTGTAGCTGGCGCGCAGTGCCGCCACCACCCGCTCCCGCTCGTAACCCATCGACATGATCTCCGTCAGCATCGTCTCGTACTCCGAGCCCGTCACTGCCGGGGGAAGGTCAGTGCCAGCCCCCACTGCCCCCCGACCCCCACTGCTCTCCCATCTGCTTCATTTCATGCTCGGACCGAACCACCGCCCGCTCCTCCAAAGCCCGTCTGCCCTTCCCCACCCCGCACTGCAGAGTCTTCTCCCCCCAGAACCCCTCTGAGACACCCCCGTGTTTCTGTCCCCACCCAGAACCTCCCCCGCTCCCTTCGCTCCGTATTTCCCCCCCCAACCCCACGCACTGCCTCCATCCTTCCACCCTCCGACCCCCCACCCCTTCCCACCCCCTCCCCCCCATCCTGGTGACCCAACACCCACCAAGGGTGGAGGCAGCGTCGGCCGAGCGCCCCGCACCGCGTGGGGTGGGAACAGAGCTGCGAATTCAAGAGAGACACGTGGCAGCCGGGGTCCTCTGCGGGAGCTCGGGGGGTGCAGCACCCCCAAACTCCAAACCCCTCCTCCCCCCCTCCAGAAAAGCTCAGTGCTGCCCCCAGCCACCCCTCCCCCTCCTGCCGTCCCTCCAAACCCCACTCACTGCCGCTCCGTTCTGTACCTCTCTCTGTTCTTTTGGTCTTTTCTAAGTCCCCTCTGCGGCTGAACTCAATTTCCCCGTGCCCCCCACCTCCAAACCCCCATTCTCCATTTCCCTTTGCCCCCCACCCCCAAAAAACCACATCAACCAAAATTAACCCCCCCCAAACAGACACACCCTGCCCCCCCCCCCAACCTGCATCCCCTTACCCCGCTGTAGGCTCCGTGAGGGACAGCGGGGGGAGGTCCTGGGGGGGCTGCTCCTCGCTGGGGGCGGCCGGGGGCACGGGGACGGCGTCGGCGGCGGGGGGGGGCGCCGGGGTGGGGGGGGGCTCGGAGGGTGGCAGCGGCGTTGGCCGCGGGCTCCGGCGCTGCGCTGCCCAGCGCTGCCTTGGCCTGCGGGTGGGGGAGGGGAAGGGGGAGGGGAGGGGGTCAGCGGCTCCGCGGGGCGGTTTGGGGGGGGTTTGGGGGTGGGGGGGGGGGGGGTCGGGGGCCTCGCCTTGGTCACCATGACGACCACGAAGTTCTTCTCGTCGATGCGGTACTCGCGGATGGGAACGTCGTCGCTGAGGATCTTCCCCGCGTAGATGAGCTTCTGCCCCGCCACCGGGAACGCCTCGCTGCCCTTCTCCGCCTCAATCTTCTCCTTCAGCGCCCGCACCTGAGGGGCCGGGAGGGGTCGGGGTGGGGGAGGGGCGGCGGGCGCGGGGTGAACGGCGGCGCGGCCCCTCCCCCCACCTCCCCCCCCAACCTCAGCCCCTCCGCCCCGCGCCGCCCCCCCCCGTTCTCCCGCGGAGCGCCGTCCGCGCTCACCGTCTCGTGCGGCTCCATGCGGATTTTGAACGTCTGCTGCTGCAGCGTCTTCAGCGTCACCGTGACCGCCATCGCTCCGCCAGCGCCGCGACATGCAACTCACGCCGCCGCCATCTTACGCGCCCCGCGGCTTCCGGGCACGTGACCCGCCCGGCGGAGGTGACGTCATGCCCGCGGAGGACGCGCGCGCGCACCTCCCCCCCGTTTTTCCCGCTCTTGTCACGTGACGGAGGAGGGCTCGGGCACGTGACCGCCCCCGAGCGGCACAAAATGGCGGCGCGGGTTTTGTGGGGGGGGGAGGGGGGGAAATGGCGCAGAGCGAACGGAGCGGAGCGGCGCGGGGACGAGCTTTAATTTAATAGAAACCGGAGCGCGTCACCCGTACAGTCACGAGACGCCCCGCCCCTCCCAGCATCCCCCGCGGCACCGGGCCCGGCCCCCCGCCCGGACCCCCCCCCCCTCCCCCTCCCCCATCCCGCTCCCGGTGCCGTTCCTGAGTCCTCGGTCCCGGGGGGGGGCGGAGCCGGCGCCGGGGGGGGTGGGGGAGGGGAGGGGCGGGGGGAGGGACCGCGGCCGGGACGCCCGTAAAAAAAAACAAAGTCCAGGTCTCACAGAGACATTACACGGGGCCGGGGCCGGGGGGGGTTCACAGCTCGTCCTTGGGGGCCCCCCCGGCCTCCTCCTCCTTCTCGGCCTCGTCCTCTTCGTCCTCTTCGTCCTCCTCCTCCTCCTCCTCGTCCCCATCGCCGTCCTCGTCCCCCTCCTCCTCTTTCCGCTGCTTGTCCTCCTCCTCCTGCTTCTGGCGCTGCTCCTCGTCCTGCTGCTCCTTCATCTTCCTCTCAGCATCCTGCAGGGCCGGGGGGGGTTCAGCACAGCTCCAGCTGCCCCTCCCCCCCCCATCACCCCCCCCGCCCCTACGCTGTAACGCAGTGCCCCCCTCCCCCCGCCGTACCTTGGTGGCCCCCCAGGTCTCATTGCCAAACTCCTCGGCAAACTTCTCATCGTCGGTGATCAGGAAGTTGTCAAAGATGGTTCCCGATTTCACCTAGAGGACCGGGGGTGCTCGGGGACGGTGCTCGGGGGGCAGCACCCACCCCCGCCCCGTCCTCCCCCTGTGTCACCTGCCAGAGGTCGAGGCCGATGACCCCGAAGCTGTCGTAGGCGTAGAGGCTGGGGTCGGGGGTGTACTCGGGGTTGTCGATCTCGGGGTGCACCCATTTGCCCTTGTAGTCAGGGTTGTCAATCTGCCGGGGTCTCCACTCGCCCTGGGGGGGGTCCAGAGGGGGCGGTGAGGAAGGAACAGCCCCCCACCCCCACCCCCCCCCATTCCAGAGGCTCCCGCTCAGCAGGGGAGGGGGGCTGCACCTTGTACTCGGGGTTCTGAATGACTGGGGGCTCCCACTCCCCATCCATCTCTTCATCCCAGTCCTCCGGCTTCTTGGCGTCGGGGTCAGGGATGTGCTCGGGTTTGTCCCAGTCCTGCAGAGGGCAGCGGAAGGGTTCAGGGTACTGCCTCCGCCCCCCCGCAGCTGCCCGGCCCCAGCGCTGCCCCCACCTCAGGCTTGGAGTCCTCGGGGTCGTCAATCTTGGCGCGCTCGTCCCAGTCGTCGGGTTTCTTGGCCTCGGGGTCCTTGATCTTCTTCGGAGGCAGGAAGTCCCAGTCGTCCTCCAGGCTCCCCGACTCCACCTTGCTGTTGTCGATCTTCACCTCGTAGGTGTTGTCGGGGCGGACGATGAGGGTGTAGAGGTGGGTGAACTCGTCGTCCTGCGGGGAGCGGGCACTCAGCGGGGCTGGGACGCGACCCCCGGCTGACCAGGCCCTCCTGCAGCCCCCAACCCACCTTGCAGCGGATGTCCTTGTTGATGAGCACGTTCTTCCCTTTGTAGTTGAAGATAACGTGAACCTTCTTCGTGCCGGGTCCGCAAATATCGGGGCCTGCGAGGGGGCACGGGGGAGTTACGGAGCGGGCCCGGCGGTGCCCGGGGGCCGCAGGGGGCGAGCAGGGCCGCACCGAACATGATGTTGTACTCAGAGTCGCCGTGCATGTCCTCCTGGCTCAGGCTGGAGGGGAAGAGCTTGACGTAGCCGCCGCCACAGTCGATGTTCTGCTCGTGCTTGACAGTGAACTGCACCACCAGCGTCTTGTCCCGGTTGCTGAAGGGCTCGAAGCGGGAGGACAGCGCGTAGAAGCGCGCGTCCTGGCTGGTCTGGATCCCTGGAGGGGCACCCACGAACTGCCCTGAGCCACTGCCCCCCACGGTGAGCACCGAGGGCTCCCGGAGTCGGGGGTGGGGGGGTGGTCCTCACCTTTATCCTTCTCGGCATCGCCGTAGAACTTCCCGGCCGTGAGCACGAAGCGGCCGTAGTCGGACTTGTGCTTCGATTCCACCCAGCGCTGGGTCCACGAGTCTGCGGGAGGAGCGCGCTGAGCGCCCCGCGCCCGCCGCCGCCCTCCCCCCGCTGTCAGGGAAACCTCGCCGCCCCTCCCCGCGGCCGGAAGCGGAGCGCCTCACGGACACCTGCCCGGCCCCGCCCGCGCCGCTCCGGGGCAGCCCTTCGTTCCCCCCCCGGTCGCGGGGAGCCCCCTCCACCCGCGGTCCCCCCGGGGCAGCGCTGAGGCGGCGGCGGCGCACGGTGCGGGGCCGCTGCAGGCCCGGGGCGCGCAGCGCGCGGCTCTTCCCGTCCTTCTCTCCTTCGTGGGGGGGGACACGCGCAGCCACGGCGCTTTCGCCCCCGCTGAGGAGCTCCCACCCTTCGGGGTGGGGAGGAGGGGGCACTCGCGGCCTTCCCGCAGCCCTTTGTCTCCCGGCCCAAGCGGACCCCGCTCCCAGGAGGGGCCGTTTGTCTTACACCCCCCCCCCCAACGCCCAAACCCTGAGAACAGCCCCATCCCCCCCACATCCCCCCCCCAACCCCCCCCCCCGGTACCGCCCCACCCCAAACCACTCCTTCCCCCACGCATCCCCCCCCCCCCATCCCACAAGGTGCCTCGAGGCCCCCCCCCCTTCGCACAGGCCCCTCCCCATTTCAGCACCCCCCTCCCCGCGGCTCCCTCACCTCCATCCAGGAACTCCTCCCGGAAGAACTGGGCGGGCCCGGCCGCCGTGACCGCCAGGAGCGCAGCGGCCAGGAGCGGGAGGCAGAGGCGGCTCATGGCGGCGGTGGCGCGGCGCAGCAGCGGTCGCACGGTCCCTCCCCGCCCGGCGGCGCCCGGCACTGCGGTGGGGGCGGCGGCGGCGCCCCCCTTTTATCCGCTCGCAGCCCTTCGTCCCGCCTCCCTCGCCGTCCCATTGGCCCGAGCCCGCGCCGCGCCCGCTCCCATTGGCCGCCCGCCCGCCGGCCGGCGGCGGCGGCGCCCCCGAACGTTTGCGTCCCAGATGGCCGCTTCCTATTGGCCGAACGGCGCGGCCAATCAGGAGCGACCACGCGTTCGGAGGGAGCCGCCCCCCCCCTCCCCGCCCCTCCGCCTCTCGAGCGCGCGCCCTCGGCGCGGGGCGCCGGCGCGGTCACGTGGGGCGGCGCGCGCGCTCCCGGGGGTCCTTCGCCCCGTAGGGGCGCCGCGGGGACGCGCGGCACCGCGCGCCGTGCGGGCGCGGGAACGGATCGGTGCCGGAACGGCGGCGGCGTCACGTGCGATGACGTCACAGCTCCCGCGCGGAGCCGCGTTAATGAGGGGTTAACGAGGGGCGCTAACGAGGCCGTGCGTGGGACGGGAGGGGGCGGGGCTCGGGCTGCTGTCACGGCAACGCGAGATGCCCCGCATGCAGAGAGCGGCAGCCTCGCGAGCCCGTGGGCCTCGGGGCGACGAGCTCCCGCGCCCGATGACGTCACTCCTCGGCCTCGTGACGTCACAGCCTCCCCCGCCCCCCCGTCCCCGCCTCCCGCCACACTCAAGATGGCGCCGCCCCCCGCAGCGGGAACACTTCCGGGTGGCGGCGCGGCGCTTCCGGCCGCCGCGATGTCTCCCGGCGTGGCGGAGCTGCTCCTGCAGCGCCTGGAGCGGGCGGGCCCCGCGGGCGGGCTGTGCAGCCTGGAGGCGGCCGCCGCGCTCGGCCTCGACCACCAGACGCTCGTGGGAGCCGTCAAGAGCCTGCAGGCGCTCGGGGAGGTGCGGGCAGTGCGGGTGCGGGTGCGGGTGCCGGTGCGGGTGCCGCTGCCGGTGCCGGTGCCGCTGCCGGTGCCGGTGCCGGCTCCACGTGCCGCTGCCGGCGCGTGACCGCGGTGCCGCCCCGCAGGTGATCGAGGCGGAGACGCGGGCGAGCACGCGCTGGGAGCTGAGCGCTGAGGGCGCGGAGGTGCTGCGGGACGGCAGCCCCGAGGTGCGGCTGTTCCGCGCCGTCCCCGCCGAGGGGCTGCCCCACGGCGAGGCCATGGTTAGCGCCGGGACGGGACGGGACGGGACGGGACGGGACGGGCCGAGGGGGGGCGGGGCGTGGGGGGGTCTCGCGCGGCCGCCACCGCTCCGCCGTCGCCCCGCAGGAGCTGCCCGGCGCCCACGTGGGCTTCAGTAAGGCCATGGCCAACAAGTGGCTGCGCCTCGACAAAGGGGCGCCCGGCGGGCCCCGCGTCTTCCGCGCCGTGAGTGCCCCCCGAACCTCCCCCCACCCCCTCCCGTGGGTCCGCCCCCGGCGGGCGCTGACTCGCGTGGGGCGCGGCAGGTGGACGCGGTGCAGGACGCGGTGCAGAGCAGCCTGCGCCAGGTTCAGGACGGCCACGGCGACCGCCTGCCCGAGCGGGAGCGCGCCGAGCTGAAGAGAAGGAAACTGCTGCTGGAAGTGTGCGTGGGGGAGGGGCGGGGGGGGGGGCGGGGATCGGGGGCAGCCCCTGACCCCCCCGCATCCTCTCCAGCACCCTCAAGTCGTACTGGATCCGCAAGGGCAGCGCCTTCAGCACAGCTGTAGTGCGGCAGGAGACCGACCTGACGCCGGAGATGATCGCCACGTGAGTGTGGGGGCACCCGGGCCCCCCCCCCGGGACCCCGCGGCCCCTCACGACCCTCCCGTCCCCGCAGGGGCTCCTGGAGGACGCTCCCGTTCAAGGCGTACAACTTCTCGGCGCTGGGGCTGCCCCCCGCCTGCGGACACCTGCACCCCCTGCTCAAGGTGCGCTCGCAGCTCCGCCAGATCTTCCTGGAGATGGGGTGAGTGGGGGGAGAACCGCTCGGGGAGGGGGGGGGACACGCACAGCGGTTCCCACCGGTGACGCCGCAGACCCCCAGGTTCACGGAGATGCCCACGGACAACTTTGTGGAGAGCTCCTTCTGGAACTTCGATGCCCTCTTCCAACCCCAGCAGCACCCGGCCCGAGACCAGCACGACACCTTCTTCCTGCGGGGTGGGTGCGGAGCCCAGGGTGGGCACACACCCCGACCCCCACCGACCCCCTGACGTCTGCGTCCTCCCCCAGACCCCGCTGAAGCCCCCGAGCTGCCCGCCAACTACATGGCCAGGGTGAAGAAGGTTCACTCTCAGGGAGGCTACGGCTCACAGGGGTGAGCGCCGCGGGGTGGGGGATGAGGGCCCTGTGCCCCCCTAGCTGGTTTGGGGTCCCCTGAGCTGCCCTGAGCACCCCCCAACCAGGTACAAGTACGAGTGGAAGGTGGAGGAGGCACGCAAGAACCTGCTGCGCACGCACACCACGTCTGCCAGCGCCCGCGCACTGTACCACCTGGCCCGCCAGGTGAAGCGAGGGCAGGGGAGCGCGGGGGGGTCCTGCTTGACGCCTCTTCCCCCCCCTCCAATTGATTCCTCGCCTCGTTTCCCCACGTCTCCTATTCCAGGGTAAGTTCACTCCTGTGAAATACTTCTCCATCGATCGGGTCTTCCGCAACGAGAGCCTGGACGCCACGCACCTGGCTGAATTCCACCAGGTGGAGGGGGGTGGTGGCCGACCGCGGGCTCACCCTGGGCCACCTGATGGGCACCCTGCAGCAGTTCTTCACCAAGCTGGGTACGGGGGGGGGGGTTCTGGGGGCAGCTGCAGGGGGGACTGGGGCACGCCCTCACTCTGATCTTCCCCTCAGGCATCAGCAAGCTGCGTTTCAAGCCAGCCTACAACCCCTACACGGAACCCAGCATGGAGGTCTTCAGCTACCACGAGGGTGCGGGGGCCCTGGGCTCTGCTGAAAGGGCTGGGGGAGCTCTGGGGCCTGTTTTTGGGGGGCAGGGTGCTTGGCCTCTCTCTGTGTCCCACGATGCTGGGGGCAATGCGGCCCCTGTGGGGAGCGGGGCCTGGCCCGTGAGCTACGAAGCGTGCAGAGGTGCGCACGGCAGACAGCTCCGGGGTGCCCCGGTGCTGAGGAGCCCCCATCTCACCCCTCTGTGGGGTGGGGGCCCCACCCTTCTCACTCCATAGGGCTGAAGAAGTGGGTGGAGGTGGGGAACTCGGGCGTTTTCCGCCCCGAGCTGCTGCTGCCCATGGGGCTGCCCGAGAACGTGTCGGTCATCGCCTGGGGGCTCTCGCTGGAGCGGTGAGTGCGGAGATGGGGGTCCGCAGCACCGGGGCGCGCCCTCCTGACCCCCCCCCCCCCCCCCACCGCTCTTTCTGCAGCCCTACCATGATCAAGTACGGCATCAACAACATCCGCGAGCTGGTGGGGCACCGCGTCAACCTGCAGATGATCTACGACAACCCGCTGTGCCGCCTCGCCGCCTGAGGGCTGGGCGCGCCGCGGCCCCGCGCAATAAAGCTCCTTTGTGCAGCGGACGCCTCCGCGTTTGTGGGGGGCCGCAGCCACACGCTGCCTGAGGGAAGGGCACCGCGGAGCTCTCCCGAGCCCCGGGCGCAGCTCCCGGCCGTGCTCACACCTCCTCCCGGGAGCCTTCCTCGCTCCTTCAGCCGTTCCTCCTCCTCCTCCTCCATCGCGGCCCTCGCCGCGACGTCCCGGCCGCCATCTTGGCGTCCCCGCCTCCTCACAGCCCGGCCCTTCCCGCCTTTTTTTTCCTCCGTCGCCCATTGGCCAGCCGGTGGTGAAGGCGCGCGATGATTGGCCCGCGCGGCTGCCCCTCACCCGCCGCCCCGCCCACCGTGCTCACCTCAGCGAGGCCGCGGGGAACATGGCGGCGGTGCGGGGTGAGGCGGTGCGGGGCGCGCGGCGCTCGGTGCCATTACCGCGTCCCACTGCGGCCCCACTGCGTCCCAATGTGGCCCCAATGCGTCCCACTGCGGTCCCAATGCGTCCCGGGCTGTGCCCTCGCAGCCCCCACGTCCCTTGGCCTGCCGTGGGGCCCTGCCCCGAGCGGCGCGCCCACGCGTGGCCGTGTCAGCCGCCGCAGTTCTGTTTGCGGGGTGGGAGCGTGGGGCGGTGTGCTGACAAACGCCGGAGCAGCGGCTGAAACCCCGCAGGAGTTGGCCAAACTACGCCAATATCTGCCCCCAGACCCCCCCCCCCCCCCTCCTTGGATGCGTTTATCCTCAGAGTTGGGTCTCCGGTGCCCCGTGGGTTGGGCTTCCACAGAGGGATCCCCGCGGTGTCACAGCTCAGTTCTGACGGACATCCCATAATAGTACCGCTGACGGGATGCCTCCCGCTTTCCCCACAGGCTGCTGAGGACGGAGCAGGACGGCAGCCCCAGGTCAGTGCTGTGATCCCCCCACATCAGTGCTGTAATCCCCCCACATCGGTGCTGTGATCCCCCCACATCAGTGCTGCGATCCCCCCACATCGGTGCTGTGATCCCCCCAGCTCAGTGCTGCGATCCCCCCACATCAGTGCTGCGATCCCCCCACATCAGTGCTGCGATCCCCCCACATCGGTGCTGTGATCCCCCCCACATCAGTGCTGTGTTCCCCCCACATTGGTGCTGTAATCCCCCCAGCTCAGTGCTGCGATCCCCCCACATCGGTGCTGTGATCCCCCCACATCGGTGCTGTGATCCCCCCACATCGGTGCTGTGATCCCCCCCACATCAGTGCTGTGTTCCCCCCACATCAGTGCTGTGATCCCCCCCATCCCGGCATGGCACTACCGGAGCACGAGGCCGCGCTGCTGCAGCCCGAGGAGACCCCGAGAGAGGGCTGCCCTACACCCGATGGGGATGCGGCCCCCGAGGATGGCTCACGGTAGGAGCACAGTGCGGAGCTGTGCGTTGCTCACAGCCGGGTGTGAGTGAGCGTGGCAGTGTAACACACCCAGGGCAGGGGATGCGGAGCCGGGAGGGGTCTGGGGCACAAATCCTGTGGGCAGCGGCCGAGGGGACGGGGACTGTGTCGTCTGGAGGGGGCTGAGGGCAGAGAGACCTCACTGTTCCCCACAATAACCCAAAAGGATGCTGGGGTGGGGTGGGGGGGGTCGGCCTCTGCTCCCAGGTGCCACTGATAGCAGTGATAACAGTGATGGCAATGAGAGGTGGTGGCCTCCGGTTGGGCCGGGGCAGGTTCGGGTTGGATATTTACCCCCAGAAGGAGCGGTGAGGTGCTGGGAGGGGCCGTGGAGTCCCCGTCCCTGAGGGACTGCGTCGTTTGGGGGCACGGTCGGTGGGCACGGTGTGGGGAGGGGGGCTCTGGGTTGGAGATCGTGGGGGTCTTTCCCAACCGTAACGACTCAGTGCTTCTCAGCTTTGAGCCCACTGCCGTCTCCCGGTTTTAAATGGGGGGGAGAAAACACCGTGCGTGAGGAACTGTGCTCGGTGACACAGCAATGGGACCGCGTCCCGCTGCCCACCGACCCACACCTCCCACCGACCCACACCTCAGTGCCCACCGACCCGCGTCCCGCTGCCCACCGACCCACACCTCCCACCGACCCACACCTCTCACCGACCCACACCTCAGTGCCCACCGACCCACGTCCCGCTGCCCACCGACCCACACCTCCCACCGACCCCCGTCCCACTGTCAGCGCGGTTCCCCCCTTCACAACGCGATTCCCCGGCTCCTTAACCCAGCTGGGCACCGACGCCGGGAGCTGAGCCCCGCGCGTGGGGCTCGGAGCCGCGCTGCCCGCTGTCCCCGCGTGGCGGTGACTCGGGGTGCCGTGTTCGGGCCCAGGGCGGCGGCCGTGGGCGCGGCGGCGTTGGACGGACGGGCGTCCCGGTACTTCGCCGCCGTGGACTGCAGCGTGGGGGAGCTGCGGCGGCGGGCGCACGGCGCGATAGACCGGCTGAACGAGAGCCGCAAGGAGGACCACGCCGTGATGAGCGGCTTCCGCGACAGCCTGCAGCTGAAGGTGCGGGGGGGGGGGTGCAGCGTAACGCGTTTAATCGCGTTATTCCAAGCGAGCGAGCCGCGGTGCTGCGGGGCAGCGGCGCCAGCTGCAGAGCCCGGTGCGCGTCTACACCGGCTGCGGCAGCGGGGAAGGGGGGGAACGGCCCCCGCGGGGCGGCTGCAGCCGCAGCTGCCTGCGGCTCTGCCGTGGGGAGCAGCGGGACGGCCGTGCCCTCCCCCGTCCCCGCGTGGCCGCTTGGCCGCGTGCCGCGCTGGACTTCGCTCCCGCCGCCGTCCCCGCAGCCGGCAGATGGGGGCGGGGGGGGGCCCAATGTCCGCGCCCCCTCCTGCGCGCAGATGGCGGCGGGGCCGGGGCAGCTGCGGCCGCGGGCGCTCCGCGCTCGGCGCTGCCGTGGCTGCCGCTCCGGGCGCAGCTGGCAGCGGGGCGGCCGAGCCGGGCCGGGAGCCGAGCCAGCGCCGGGCCGGGAGCCGAGCCAGCGCCGGGCCGCAGCTGCCCACACCCCCTCCCCAAACCCCCCCCCCCCAAAACCCCCGGGGGGCAGCGCCGGCTGTGCCCGCGGTGCTGCGAGCCCCCCCGCGCCCAGCAGCCCCGCTCCTCCGCCCCCTTTCCCGAAGGTGTCCAGCCTGGCCGAGCAGCTGGAGGAGCGGCTGTTCCAGCTCTACGGGCTGCACAACGAGCTGATCCAGGAGCGGCTGCAGGAGCTGGCCGAGGTGATGGAGCGCGTCCGGCAGGCCGAGGACGAGCTGCAGCAGGTCTGCCGCTCCGTGGAGGCGGCCTACAGGGACCTGTGCCTGCAGCCCGAAACGTGAGCGCGGCCCCCGAGCCCGCGGAGAGCCCTCACACCCCACGGGGAGCCCTCACACCCCACGGGGAGCCCTCACACCCCACGGGGAGCCCCCAGACCCCCCCCCCCCACGGGGAGCCCCCCACCCCCCGCAGCAGCCGGCTGCCCCCCCGTGAGCCGAGAAACGGGGATATCGGCCGCCAGCCGCCCTCTGCAGGCTGTCGGTGTTCGGTTTTTAACGCAATTAAACGAAAAGGTCCAAACGCGGCGGATGTGCCCCGTGCTGCCGCGGGGACCCCTCCCCGCACTGCGCCGACCACCGCCCGGTATTGCCGCGCTCGGGGCCGCCGCGGCCCGCCCGCGTCACGCTGCCCCTCCCGAAGTCCTCCGTGTCACAGCCGGGGCTGCCGGCCCTACCCGCGCTGCTCCGCCGGCTTCCCGGCCGTGAACGCCTGCATGCCCGTGATGGCCCGGCCCAGGATCAGCGCGTGGATGTCGTGGGTGCCTGCGGAGCAGAGCGGAGCGGGGCGGGCTGTGAGCGGGCGGTGCAGCCCCCAGACCCGGCCCTCAGCCCCCAACCCCAGCCCCCAGCCCTCACCCCAAAGCCCTCAGCCCCCAGACCCAGCCCCAGCCCTCACCCCAAAGCCCTCAGCCCCCAGACCCAGCCCTCCCCCCCCAACCCCAGCCCCCAGCCCCAGCCTTCACCCCAAAGCCCTCAGCCCCCACCCCCAGCCCTCACCCCCCACTCCCCACCCCCCAGCCCCCAGCCCTCACCCCAAGCCCTCACCCCCAGCCCCCAGCCCCAGCCCTCACCCCAAAGCCCTCAGCCCCCACCCCCAGCCCTCACCCCCCACTCCCCACCCCCCAGCCCTCACCCCAAAGCCCTCAGCCCCCACCCCCCAGCCCCCATCCCCAGTCCTCACCCCAAAGCCCTCACCCCCAGCCCCCAGCCCTCATCCCAAAGCCCTCAACCCCCACTCCCCACCCCCCATCCCCAGCCCTCACCCCAAAGCCCCCAGCCCCAGCCCCCAGCCCTCACCCCAAAGCCCTCACCCCCCCACCCCCCCAGCCCCAGCCCCCAGCCCTCACCCCAAAGCCCCCACCCCCACCCCCAGCCCCCAGCCCTCACCCCAAAGCCCTCAGCCCCCACCCCCCAGCCCCCATCCCCAGCCCTCACCCCCCGTCCCACACCCCGCAGCCCCCACGCCCCACCCCGGGATACCCTCGTAGGTGTTGACGGCCTCGAGGTTCATCATGTGCCGGATGACGTGGTACTCGTCGCACACGCCGTTCCCGCCCAGCATGTCGCGCGCCTGCCGGGCGATGTCCAGCGCTTTGCCGCACGAGTTGCGCTTCAGCATGGACACCATCTCGGGGACGGCCCTGGGGGGGACGCGGCCGCTCAGCGCTGCCCCGGGACCCCCCCCCCCCCCTCCTTGGGCAGCACCCACCTGCCCTCGTCCTTGAGGCGGCCGAGCCGCAGGCAGGCGTGCAGCCCCAGCGCGATCTCCGTCATCATGTCCGCCAGCTTCTTCTGCACCAGCTGGTTGCGGGCCAGGGGCACCCCGAACTGCTTCCTGCGGCACGGGGGGGGGGGGCACGGGGAGCTGGGGGGCGGCACGGGGGGGGGGGCAGCCCACCCCCACCCCCCACCCCCGCTCAGCGCGTTACCTATCCAGCGTGTACTGCCGGGCCGTCTCCAGGCACGTCTCCGCAGCGCCGAGCGCACCCCACGCGATCCCATAGCGGGCGTGGGTCAGGCAGCTGAAGGGACCCTAGGGTGGGGGGGGGGGGGGGGCGGCCATCCATGGGGACCCCATAGCCGAGACCCCCCCCCCTCCTCTCGCTCCCTCGGAGCCCTTACCCCCAGCCCGCTGGTGTTGGGCAGCACGTTGTCCTCCGGCACCTCCACGTCGTCCATGACGATCATGCCGGTGGCGGAGGCCCTGAGCGAGAACTTGCCCTCGATCCTGGGGGTGCTGAGCCCCGCCATGCCGCGCTCCAGCAGGAAGCCCCGGACCTGCCGGTCCTCCTCGCACACCGCCCACACCACGCACAGCTCCGCCACGGGCGCGTTGGTGATCCTGGGGGTGCGGGGGGGGTCAGCGGGGCCGCGGGTGGGGGGCTGCCCCCCCCCCGGGACGGCCGTGGGGCGCTCACCAGGTCTTGGTGCCCCCGCAGCCGGTAGCTCCTGGTGGCTCTGTCGTAGCGCGCCCGCGTCTCCATGCTGCCGGGGTCGCTCCCGTGGTTGGGCTCCGTCAGCCCGAAGCAGCCCAGCATCTCCCCCCCGTGCTGCGCAGGGGGGGGTCAGGGGGGGGTCCCACACCCCCTCCGACCCCACAGACCCCCCCCCCGTGCCCCCCGCCCCGGCTCACCCAGCGCGGGCAGGAAGCGCTCTCGCTGCGCGGGGGACCCGAAGGTGAGGATGGGGTGCATGACGAGGGACGACTGCACGCTGAGCACCGAGCGGTAGCTGCTGTCCACGCGCTCCAACTCCCGCGTCACCAGCCCGTAGCCCACCGAGGTGGTCCCGGCGCAGCCGTACCCTGCGGACCCCCCACAGCGCCGTCACACTGCCCACCCTGACGGACCCCCCCACAGGACCGCACCCCCAGAGCTCATTTCCACGGGACCACCCCCACCCCCGGTGGTCCCAACACCACCGTGAGCCCCTCGACCCCCCCCCCCCACACCCCCCCACCCAGAGACCCCACAACCATCCCTAAAGTTTCCCTTATCCCCCCCCCCCACAGCCCCCCCTCACCTTGTATGGTGGGACCCAGCAGCCCCAGAGCTCCCATCTCATTCACGATCTCCCGGTCAAAGACTTTTGGGGTGGGGGGGACAGAAAGATGTGAGGTTTGCCGAGACGGGAGGGGGACGGGGGGCACGCAGCGGGAGCCCCCCAGCAAGGGGCTGCCCCCACTGCTGCCCCCCACAGGGGGCAGTAACAGGGCAGCAGTGAGAGGGCTCCTGGGGGTGTTACGGGGGGGGGCTGAGGATAATGGGGGATATAGGGGAACATCAGGGACGTTCTGAGGAGTACTGAAGGGTGTGGGGGGGTCAGCGACGCGACAAGGGGGCAACGGGGGGCCGGCTTCCCAGCCCCCACCTTTGGAGCACGACACCTCGGGGGCAGTGGGGTCGGGGCAGCCCTACCCCGGGGGGGCAGTGGGGTCGGGGCAGCCCTACCCCGGGGGGGCAGTGGGGTCGGGGCAGCCCTACCCCGGGGGGGCAGTGGGGTCGGGGCAGCCCTACCCCGGGGGGGCAGTGGGGTCGGGGCAGCCGTACCCGGGGGGGGCAGTGGGGTCGGGGCAGCCCTACCCCGGGGGCAGTGGGGTCGGGGCAGCCCTACCCCCGGGGGGGCAGTGGGGTCGGGGCAGCCCTACCCCCGGGGGCAGTGGGGTCGGGGCAGCCGTACCCTCGTGCCTGTTGGCACGCAGCACCCGGGGCAGCAGCTGCTCCTGGCTGTATTTGCGGACCGCATCACGCAGCATCCGCTCCTCCGGGCTCAGCAGATCCTCCAACGCCAGGGGGTCCCCCCAGTGGAAGGCGGCTGCTGGGGGGGGGGGGGGGGGAGGGTGGGGGGGATCAGTCCCCGCGGGGGCAGTGCTCGGGAGAGCCCCACGCGTGGGGTCAGGGCACCTCACGCTTTGGGCCCACCCACGTTCTGGGGATCCCACCCTTGGATTCCCCCCCGCACGCTTCGTGTCCCCCCCACTTTGCCACCCCTCCAAACTTCGGACCCCCCCCAGCCCCAGTCACTCCGCGTGAGGTCAGCACCAGTGGGGACCCCACTCTTGGAGGACTCATCCCACGCGCTCCGGGTCCCCCCAACTCCACTCACCACGCGTGGGGGAGGCCGTTCCCCCCCCAGCGGACACCGCTCAGCGCTGAGCGCAGCAATGGGGCGGCGAAACGCAGCGCCATGGGGCCTGGGGGGGGGGGGGAGGGGGCGGACAACGCGGTAAGGAGCCGAGCCGGGGACCCCCGGGACCCCCCCGGAGCCACCAATGACCGATACCCCCCCCGCACCGTGCGAGCAGCGCGGCGGACGGACCCCGCGGAGCACCGGTGTGACGTCACGGGGGGGTGGGGGGGGGAGGAGCACTGGGGATTAACCCCCTCCTGCCCACAGCGCGGGGACACAACCGCTCGCTCCTCAATCCCGACCCCACAACCCCCCCACGAAGGGTTCCGGGGGTGGGAGGGGGGGGGAGGAAACCATCCCTGCGCAGCTGCACCCGCAACGCGGCGTGAAATAGGAATTACTGCGAGAGATGGGATTAGGAGGAACACGTGGGCGGGTGGGCGTCCACGCCGCGGGGGGATTGAGACACGCGCAGATGTGGCAACGGGGGGTGAGCGCAGTGGGTGGGACGTGGGGGTCTCGGGGTCCGACCTTAAAGGTTCAGTGGGTGCCGTAGTTTGAGGGTTTGGGGGGGGATTGGGAGGAGGTCTGGGGGGGCATCTCGTGTCCCTGGGAACTCGGGGTTCGGGGGAATGAGTGGGGCTGGGGGATAGCGGAGGGGTGGGGTCCCATGGCAGTGACTGCGGTGTGCCCCCCCCCACACACACAGCCGGGTCCCATAATAACCCGGAGTGCCCCACAAGCGGCTCTCAGTGGGGCCGTGCGGATCTGTACACACACAGCCGGGTCCCATAATAACCCGGAGCGCCCCACAAGCGGCTCAGTGGGGCCGTGCGGATCTGTACACACACAGCCGGGTCCCATAATAACCCGGAGTGCCCCACAAGCGGCTCAGTGGGGGCCCGTGCGGATCTGTACACACACAGCCGGGTCCCATAATAACCCGGAGCGCCCCACAAGCGGCTCAGTGGGGCCGTGCGGATCTGTACACACACAGCCGGGTCCCATAATAACCCGGAGCGCCCCACAAGCGGCTCAGTGGGGCCGTGCGGATCTGTACACACACAGCCGGGTCCCATAATAAACCCGGAGCGCCCCACAAGCGGCTCAGTGGGGCCGTGCGGATCTGTACACACACAGCCGGGTCCCATAATAACCCGGAGTGCCCCACAAGCGGCTCAGTGGGGCCGTGCGGATCTGTACACACACAGCCGGGTCCCATAATAACCCGGAGCGCCCCACAAGCGGCTCAGTGGGGCCGTGCGGATCTGTACACACACAGCCGGGTCCCATAATAACCCGGAGTGCCCCACAAGCGGCTCAGTGGGGCCGTGCGGATCTGTACACACACCAGCCGGGTCCCATAATAACCCGGAGCGCCCCACAAGCGGCTCAGTGGGGCCGTGCGGATCTGTACACACACAGCCGGGTCCCCATAATAACCCGGAGTGCCCCACAAGCGGCTCAGTGGGGCCGTGCGGATCTGTACACACACAGCCGGGTCCCATAATAACCCGGAGTGCCCCACAAGCGGCTCAGTGGGGCCGTGCGGATCTGTACACCCCTTTATTGATCCCCGCGCCCCCTGAGCCCCACATCCCAGAGGGCCGCAGCGTCCCAGGGTCGTTTGCATAGCGAGAATGGGGGGAGGGGGGGGTGAGGGAGGGGGGGTGGGGGGGCAACACTCTGGGGAAGCACAGGGGCTGTGTGTGTGTGTGGGGGGGGGGGGGTGTCACAGTATTAACCCTTTGTGTACACGGGGTGCAGAAGTGTGGCGGGGGGGCATTATGTACAGCGGCTGTAGGATTTGGGGGGGGGAGGGGGGTGGGCTCAGCGCTTCGCGGGGACCCTCTCCCCATCGCCGGGGGCGGCGGCGGCGGCGGCGGGGGGGGGGGGGGGGGCGGCCCCCGGCCCCCACCACCACGATGGGCACGGGCGGCACGGCGCGGTGCTCCTGCACGGGGCTGAGCGCTTTGGGCTCGGGCCCGGCGCTGCCCGGGGGCGGCGGATCGGCGCGGCGGGCGGGGGACGGGCGGGGCGTCGCCGGGGCTCTCCCCGTCCCACTCGGCCAGGCTGTGCAGCGCCGGCTCGGGCGGGAAGTCCTTGCGGGGCTCGAGGCCGAGCTTGCGGGCTTTGTCGGGGCCGGGGCGGCGGGCGAGGCGCGGGGAGTCGGCGGGCTTGGCGTGCAGCTTGGCGGGGAAGGCGGGCGGCGACGCGGCGGGCGGGGGACGGCGTGTGCGCCAGCGGAGACAGCGGGATGCTGCCCGCGGACTTGCAGCGCGCCGCGCGGTACTGCCGCTGCAGCTTCGGGGACAGCCCCTGCAGGGAGCTCGGCCGGAGGTGCGGGCCCGGAGCCGGCGACGGAGGAGCGCTGGAGCCCGGGGAGCTGCTGGGCGGGGACGGCCCTGCGCGGACACGGAGCTCGCACC
>JALIRH010000311.1:0-23285 GCA_023055505.1 Callipepla californica brunnescens | reverse complement strand
GCCCAGAGCTGCCCCATAGGTACCCCATAGCTGCCCCATAGCTACCCCATAGCTGCCCCATAGCTGCCCCATAGCCGCCCCATAGGTACCCCATAGATGCCCCATAGATACCCCGTAGATCCCATACGTGCCCATAGATACCCCATGGGTATCCCATAGATATCACATTTGCCCCCCATAGATACCCCATCGATATCCCATGGATGCCCCATAGATACCCATATGTGCCCCATAGGTACCCCATATGTGCCCCACAGATACCCCATAGGTGCCCCATAGATGCCCTATAGATGCCCCATAGATACCCCATAGGCACCCCATAGATGCCGCATAGTTATGCCATAGATACCCCATAGCTGCCCCATAGATAGCAGATAGATACCCCATAAGTACCCCAAATGTGCCCCATATGTGCCCCATAGGTACCCCATAGGTACCCCATACATACCCCATAGGTACTCCATAGATATCCCATATGTGCCCCATATGTGCCCCCTAAATACCCCACAGATACCCCAAATGCGCCCCATATGTGCCCGATAGGTACCCCATAGATATCCAATGTGCGCCCCATAGATACCCCATAGATGCCCCATAGGTACCCCATAGATATCCCATAGGTACCCCATAGATATCCCATAGGTACCCCATAGGCACCCCAAATGTGCCCCACATGTGCCCCATAGGTACCCCATAGGTACTCCATAGACACCCCATAGATACCCCATAGACACCCTATATGTGCCCCATATGTGCCCCATAGCTGCCCCATAAAGAGTCCATATGTGTCCCATAGATACCCTATAGGTACCCCATAGATATCCCATAGATATCCCATAGATATCCCATAGATATCCCATAGATATCCCATAGGTACCCCATAGATACCCCATATGTGCCCCATATGTGCCCCATAGGTACCCCAAAGGTAACCCATATGTGCCCCATAGGTACCACATAGCTCCCCCATATATAGCCCATATGTGCCCCATAGGTACCACATAGCTCCCCCATATATAGCCCATATGTGCCCCATATGTGCCCCATATGTGCCCCATAGATACCCCATAGATATCCCATAGATACCTCATACATATCCAAAAAGTACCTCATAGGTACCCCATACGTGCCCCATAAATACCCCATAGGTACCCCATTGATGCCCTATAGATACCCCATAGCAGCCCCATACATACCCCATACATACCCTATACATACCCTGTATGTACCCCATACATACCCCATAGGCACCCTGTATGTACCCCATAGATACCCCATAGGTACCCCCATAGATATCCCATAGATATCCCATAGGTACCCAATAGGAACCCCATGGCTTCCCCAACCTGTGGGGCTGCGGGGCGCTGTGGGGCACAGTGTGACCGCTGTGGGGCGCTGTGGGGCGCAGTGTGAGCTCTATGGGGCGCTGTGGGGCGCTATGGGGCGCTGTGGGGCACAGTGTGACTGCTATAGGGCGCTATGGGGCATTGTATAATCGCTATGGGGCGCTGTGGGGCCCAGTGTGACCGCTGTGTGACCGCTATGAGGCGCTCTGGGGCTCTGTGTGACCGCTATGGGGCGCTGTGGGGCGCTGTGTGACTGCTATGGGGCACTATGGGGCATTGTATAACCGCTATGGGGCGCTGTGGGGCGCAGTGTGGTGACCGCTGTGTGACCGCTATGAGGCGCTCTGGGGCTCTGTGTGACGGCTATGGGGCGCTGTGGGGCGCAGTGTGACTGCTATGGGGCACTATGGGGCATTGTATAACCGCTATGGGGCGCTGTGGGGCGCAGTGTGACCGCTATGGGGCGCTGTGTGACTGCTGTGGGGCTCTGTGTGACCGCTATGGGGCGCTGTGGGGTGCTGTGTGAGCTCTATGGGGCGCTGTGGGGCGCAGTGTGACCACTATGGGGCGCTATGGGGCGCTATGGGGCACAGTTGTGACTGCTGTGGGGCACAGTGTGACCGCTGTGGGGCCCTATGGGGTGCTGTGTGACCGCTGTGGGGCCCTATGGGGTGCAGTGTGACCGCTGTGGGGCCCTATGGGGTGCAGTGTGACCGCTGTGGGGCGCTATGGGGCACTGTGTGACCGCTGTGGGGCGCTATGGGGCACTGTGTGACCGCTGTGGGGCGCTGTGTGATCGCTATGGGGCGCTGTGGGGCGCAGTGTGACCGCTATGGGGCACTATGGGGTGCTATGGGGCGCTGTGGGGCGCAGTGTGACCGCTGTGTGACCGCTATGGGGCACTGTGGGGCGCAGTGTGAGCTCTATGGGGCTCTGTGGGGCGCAGTGTGACGGCTATGGGGCGCTGTGGGGCACAGTGTGACTGCTATGGGGCACTATGGGGCATTGTATAACCGCTATGGGCGCTGTGGGGCGCTGTGTGACTGCTATGGGGCACTATGGGGCATTGTATAACCGCTATGGGGCGCTGTGGGGGCGCAGTGTGACCGCTATGGGGCGCTGTGTGACCGCTGTGGGGCGCTGTGGGGCACTATGGGGCTCTGTGTGACCACTATGGGGCGCTGTGGGGCGCAGTGTGACCGCTATGGGGTGCTGTGGGGCACTATGGGGCACTGTGTGACCGCTATGGGGCGCTATGGGGCACTGTGTGACCGCTGTGGGGCGCTATGGGGCACTGTGTGACCGCTATGGGGCGCTGTGGGGCGCTGTGTGACCGCTGTGGGGCGCTGTGGGGCGCAGGTGACGCGGTGGCTACTTCGAGGGGGGGTTCCTGGACACCCCCGTGTTCCTCATGGAGCGCCTCTGCTGCCACCGCCCCATAGCCGGGCCCGCCATCATCATCGACAGCAACAGGTGCGGCGCCGTGGGGCGGGGAGCTGTGGGGCGCGGGAGCTATGGGGCGGGGGAACTATGGGGTGGGGGAGCTATGGGGTGGGGGAGCTATGGGGTGTGGGATCTATGGGGCGGGGGAACTATGGGGTGGGGGAGCTATGGGGAGGGGGATCTGTGGGGTGGGGGAGCTATGGGGTGGGGGAGCTATGGGGCAGGGGAGCTATGGGGAGGAGGATCTATGGGGTGGAGGGGCTGTATGGGGCTGGGGAGCTATGGGGCGGAGGAGCTATGGGGAGGGGATCTATGGGGCGGGGGATCTATGGGGTGGGGGATCTATGGGGCAGGGGAGCTATCGGGTGGGGGGAGCTATGGGGTGTGGGATCTATGGGGCGGGGGAACTATGGGGTGGGGGAGCTATGGGGAGGGGGAGCTATGGGGTGGGGGAGCTATGGGGTGTGGGATCTATGGGGCGGGGGGAACTATGGGGTGGGGGAGCTATGGGGAGGGGGAGCTATGGGGAGGGGGGATCTGTGGGGTGGGGGAGCTATGGGGTGGGGGAGCTATGGGGCAGGGGAGCTATGGGGAGGAGGATCTATGGGGTGGAGGGGCTGTATGGGGCTGGGGAGCTATGGGGCGGAGGAGCTATGGGGAGGGGATCTATGGGGCGGGGGGATCTATGGGGTGGGGGATCTATGGGGCAGGGGAGCTATCGGGTGGGGAGCTATGGGGTGGGGGATCTATGGGGAGGGGGAGCTATGGGGAAGGGGATCTATGGGGCAGGGGAGCTATGGGGCAGAGGAGCTATGGGGTGGGGGAGCTATGGGGAGGGGGATCTATAGGGTGGGGGATCTATGGGGAGGGGGAGCTATGTGGTGGGGGATCTATGGGGAAGGGGAGCTATGGGGAGGGTGAGCTATGGGGGGGATCTATGGGGCAGGGGAGCTGTGGGGCGGAGGGGGATCTATGAGGTGGAGGGGCTTTATGGGGCTGGGGAGCTATGGGGCAGGGGAGCTATGGGGAAGGGATCTATGGGGCGGGGGATCTATGGGGTGGGGGGATCTATGGGGCAGGGGAGCTATGGGGAGGGGGATCTATGGGGCGCTGTGAGGCGCTATGGGGCTCTAAGGGGCTCTGTGAGGTGCAGTGGGGTGCTATGGGTCTCTATGGGGCCCTGTGGTGCTCTATGGGGCTCTATGGGGCACTATGGGGCGCTATGGGGCGCTATGGGGCGCTATGGGGTGCTATAGTGCTCTGTGGGGCTCTATGGGGCTCTATAGGGCTCTGTGGGGTGCTCTAGTACTCTATGGTGCTCTATGGGGCTCTATGGGTCTCTATGGGGCCCTGTGGTTCTCTATGGGGCTCTATGGGGCACTATGGGGCTCTGTGGGGCGCTATGGGGTGCTATAGTGCTCTGTGGGGCTCTATGGGGCTCTATGGGGCTCTGTGGAGTGCTATAGTGCTCTATGCGGCTCTGTGGGGCTCTGTGGGGCTCTATGGGGCCCTGTGGTTCTCTGTGGGGCTCTATGGGGCGCTATGGGGCACAGTGGGGTGCTATGGGGCTCTGTGGGGCTCTATGGGGTGCTATAGTACTCTATGGGGCGCTATGGGGCGCTATGGAGCGCTATGGGGCTCTATGGGCTGCTCTAGTACTCTATGGTGCTCTATGGGGCTCTATGGGGCCCTGTGGTTCTCTATGGGGCTCTATGGGGCGCTATGGGCCGCTATGGGACTCTATGGGGCGCTATGGGACTCTATGGGGCGCTATGGGGTGCTATAGTGCTCTGTGGTTCTCTATGGGGCTCTGTGGTGCTCTATGGGGAGCTATGGGGCTCTATGGTGCTCTGTGGGGCTCTATGGGGCTCTATGGGGCTCTGTGGGGTGCTATAGTACTCTATGGGGCTCTATGGGGCTCTATGGGGCCCTGTGGTTCTCTATGGGGCTCTATGGGGCTCTATGGGGCCCTGTGGTTCTCTATGGGGCTCTGTGGGGCTCTATGGGGCACTATGGGGTGCTATGGGACTCAGTGGGGCGCTATGGGGTGCTATGGGGCTCTGTGGGGCGCTATGGGGCTCTATGGGGCTCTGTGGGTTGCTATAGTGCTCTATGGTGCTCTATGGGGCTCTATGGGGCTCTATGGGGTGCTATGGGGCTCCATGGGGCTCTATGGGGTGGTATAGTGCTCTATGGGGCTCTATGGGGCTCTATGGGGCTCTATGGGGCCCTGTGGTTCTCTATGGGGCTCTATGGGGCGCTATGGGGCGCTATGGCACTCTATGGAGAGCTATGGGGTGCTATGGGGCGCTATGGGGTTCTATAGTGCTCTATGGGGCCCTATGGGGCCCTGTGGTTCTCTGTCGGGCTCTGTGGTACTCTATGGGGCGCTATGGGGCTCTATGGGGCACAGTGGGGCGCTATGGGGTGCTATGGGGCCCTGTGGTGCTCTATGGGGCCCTGTGGTGCTCTATGGGGCTCTATGGGGCGCTATGGGGCGCTATGGGTCGCCGCCCCACAGCACCATCGTGGTGGAGCCGGGCTGCGAGGCGGAGCTGACGGCGCTCGGGGACATCCAGATCTCCGTGGGGAGCGTCGCCCCACGCGTTGTGGGGCCGCAGCTCGACCCCGTGCTGCTGTCCGTCTTCTCACACCGCTTCATGAGCATCGCAGGTGGGGGGCACGGGGTGGGGGGGGAGGGGGTTGGGGGGCAGCTGTGGGGCTGGGGGGAAGTTGTGGGGCTGGGGTGGGGGGTTGGGGAGGGCTTTGGAGGGTTTCTATGGGGTTGGGGGGCAGCTGTGGGGCTGGGGCAAAGTTGTGGGGCTGGTGTGGGGGGTTGGGGAGGGCTTTGGAGGGTTTCTATGGGGTTGGGGGGCAGCTGTGGGGCTGGGGGGGGGGGCGGGGAGGCTTCTATGAGGTTGGGGGGCAGTTGTGGGGCTGGGGGAGGGGGTTGGGGGGGTTCTGTAGGGTTGTGGGGCAGTTGTGGGGCTGGGGTGGGGGGTTGGGGGGTTTCTATGGGTTTGGGGGGCAGTTGTGGGGCTGGGGTGGGGGATTGGGGGCAGTTGTGGGGTTTCTGTAGGGTTGGGGAGGTTGGGGGGCAGTTGTGGGGTTTCTATGGGGTTGGGGGGCAGTTGTGGGGCTGAGATGGAGGGTTGGGAGGGTTTCTATGGGTTTGGGGGGCAGTTGTGGGTCTGGGGTGGGGGGCGGGGGGGCTTCTATGTGGTTGGGGGGCAGCTGTGGGGCTGGGGGTGGGGGCTTCTGTGGGGCAATTGTGGGGTTTCTATGAGGTTGGGGGGCAGTTGTGGGGCTGGGGTGGGGGGTTGGGGGGCTTCTATGGGGTTGGGGGGCAGTTGTGGGGCTGGGGTGGGGGGGTTGGGGGGCAGTTGTGGCGTTTCTGTAGGGTTGGGGGGCAGCTGTGGGTCTGGGGTGGGGGGTTGGGGGGTTTCTATGGGGTTGGGGGGCAGTTGTGGGTCTGGGGTTGGGGGTTGGGGGCAGTTGTGGGGTTTCTGTAGGGTTGGGGGGGTTGGGGGCAGTTGTGGGGTTTCTATGGGTTTGGGGGGCAGTTGTGGGGCTGGGGTGGGGGGGATTGGGGGCAATTGTGGGGTTTCTGTAGGGTTGGGGGGATTGGGGGTCAGTTGTGGGGTTTCTATGGGGTGGGGGGCAGTTGTGGGGCTGGGGTGGGGGGTTGGGGGGCTTCTATGGGGTTGGGGGGCAGTTGTGGGTCTGGGGTGGGGGGGTTGGGGACTTTTTGTAGGGTTGGGGGCAGTTGTGGGGCTGGGGTGGGGGATTGGAGGGTAGTTGGGGGGTTTTGGTAGGGTTTGGGGGCAGTTGTGGGGTAGTTGTGGGGCTGGGGTGGGGGGTTGTGGGGCTTCTGTGGGGTTGTGGGGCAATTGTAGGGCTGGGGTGGGGGGCGGGGGGGCTTCTATGGGGTTGGGGGGCAGTTGTGGGGCTGGGGTGAGGGGAATTGTGGGGCAGTTGTGGGGTTTCTATGGAGTTGGGGGGTTGGGGGGCAGTTGTGGGGATATCTATGGGGCAGCTATGGGGCAGCCATTGGACAGCCGTGGGTCACTTATGGGGCAGCCGTGGGGAAGCTATGTGGCAGCTGTGGGTCACTTACTTATGGGGCAGCCGTGGGCAGCCATGGGGCAGCCGTGGGGTGGCTAAGGGGCAGGGGAGGAGCAGCTATGGGGCAGCTATGGGGCATCTGTGGGGCAGCTATGGGGCAGCTGTGGGGCAGCTATGGGTCAGCTATGGGGCAGCCGTGGGGCAGCTATGGGGCAGCCATGTGGCAGCTATGGGGCAGGCATGGGATCACTATGGGGCAGCCATGGGGCAGCTGTGGGGCAGCTATGGGGCAGCTATGGGGCAGCCATGGGCAGCTATGGGGCAGCTATGGGGCAGCTGTGGGGCAGCTATGGGGCAGCTGTGGGGCAGCTGTGGGGCAGATACGGGGCAGCAGTGGGGCAGCCATGGGCCAGCTACGGGGCAGCTATGGGGCAGCCATGGGCAGCTATGGGGCAGTCGTGGGGCAGCTATGGGGCAGCTATGGGACAGCTATGGGGCAGCAGTGTGTCGCTATGGGGCAGCTGTGGGGCAGCTATGGGGCAGCCATGGGATCACTATGGGGCAGCTACAGGGCAGCTGTGGGGCAGCCGTGGGGCAGCTGTGGGGCAGGCATGGGATCACTATGGGGCAGCCATGGGGCAGCTATGGGGCAGGCATGGGATCACTATGGGGCAGCTATGGGGCATCTGTGGGGCAGCTATGGGGCAGCTATGGGATCACTATGGGGCAGCTGTGGGGCAGCTGTGGGGCAGCTATGGGGCAGCTATGGGGCCGCTCTGGGGCTGCTATGGGGCAGCTGTGGGGCAGCCATGTGGCAGCCGTGGGGCAGCTATGGGGCAGCTGTGGGGCCGCTATGGGGCAGGCGCTGAGGCGGCCGTGTGTGGGAGCAGAGCAGATGGGGCGCGTGCTGCAGCGCAGCGCCATTTCCACCAACGTGAAGGAGCGCCGCGATTTCTCGTGCGCGGTGTTCGGCGCCGGCGGAGAACTCGTCAGCAACGCGCCCCACATCCCCGTGCACCTCGGCGCCATGCAGGACGCCGTGCAGTTCCAGGTCAGCACCGGGGGGCTGAGACCCACAGCGACCCATAGCGACCCATAGGGACCCATAGGGACACATAGGGACCCATAGGGACACATAGGGAACCATAGGGACCCATAGGGGACCCATAGGGACCCATAGGGACACATAGGGAACCATAGGGACACATAGGGACCCATAGGGATACACTGAGACCCATAGGGGACCCATAGGGACCCATAGGCAACGCGCCCCACATCCCCGTGCACCTCGGCGCCATGCAGGACGCCGTGCAGTTCCAGGTCAGCACCGGGGGGCTGAGACCCACAGCGACCCATAGCGACCCATAGGGACCCATAGGGACACATAGGGACCCATAGGGACCCATAGGGAACCATAGGGATGCACTGAGACCCATAGGGATGCACTGAGACCCATAGGGAACCATAGGGACCCATAGGGACCCATAGAGACCCATAGGGACCCATAGGGACACATAGGGACACAGAGGGACACAGAGGGACACATAGGGACACATAGGGATGCACTGAGACCCATAGGGACCCATAGGGACCCATAGGGACACATAGGGACACATAGGGATGCACTGAGACCCATAGGGACCCATAGAGACCCATAGCGACCCATAGGGACCCATAGGGAACCATAGGGATGCACTGAGACCCATAGGGATGCACTGAGACCCATAGGGACACATAGAGACCCATAGGGACCCATAGGGACACATAGGGACACATAGGGATGCACTGAGACCCATAGGGACCCATAGGGACCCATACAGATGCACTGAGACCCATAGGGACCCATAGGGACCCATAGGGACACATAGGGACACATAGGGACCCATAGGGACACATAGGGACTCATAGGGACCCATAGGGACACATAGGGACTCATAGGGACACATAGGGACACATAGGGAACCATAGGGACCCATAGGGACCCATAGAGACACATAGAGATGCACTGAGACCCATGGGGAACCATAGGGGCCCATAGGGACCCATAGGGACCCATAGGGATGCACTGAGACCCATAGTGACACATAGGGACCCATAGAGACCCATAGGGACCCTTAGAGACCCATAGGGACCCATAGGGACCCATAGGAACCCATAGGGACCCATAGGGATACACTGAGACCCATAGGGGACCCATAGGGACCCATAGGCAACGCGCCCCACATCCCCGTGCACCTCGGCGCCATGCAGGACGCCGTGCAGTTCCAGGTCAGCACCGGGGGGCTGAGACCCACAGCGACCCATAGCGACCCATAGCGACCCATAGGGACCCATAGGGACACATAGGGACCCATAGGGACCCATAGGGACACATAGGGACCCATAGGGACCCATAGGGATGCACTGAGACCCATAGGGACCCATAGGGACACATAGGGACCCATAGGGACCCATAGGGATGCACTGAGACCCATAGAGACCCATAGGGACACATAGGGACCCATAGGGACCCATAGGGATGCACTGAGACCCATAGGGAACCATAGGGACCCATAGGGACCCATAGAGACCCATAGAGACCCATAGGGACCCATAGGGACACATAGCGACCCATAGGGACCCATAGGGACCCATAGGGACACATAGGGACACATAGGGACACATAGGGATGCACTGAGACCCATAGGGACCCATAGGGACCCACAGGGATGCACTGAGACCCATGGGGACCCATAGGGACACATAGGGACCCATAGGGACACATAGGGACACATAGGGATGCACTGAGACCCATAGGGACCCATAGGGACCCACAGGGATGCACTGAGACCCATAGGGACCCATAGGGACCCATAGGGACACATAGGGACCCATAGGGATACACTGAGACCCATAGGGGACCCATAGGGACCCATAGGCAACGCGCCCCACATCCCCGTGCACCTCGGCGCCATGCAGGACGCCGTGCAGTTCCAGGTCAGCACCGGGGGGCTGAGACCCACAGCGACCCATAGCGACCCATAGCGACCCATAGGGACACATAGGGACCCATAGGGACACATAGGGACCCATAGGGACCCATAGGGAACCATAGGGATGCACTGAGACCCATAGGGATGCACTGAGACCCATAGGGAACCATAGGGACCCATAGGGACCCATAGAGACCCATAGGGACCCATAGGGACACATAGGGACACAGAGGGACACAGAGGGACACATAGGGACACATAGGGATGCACTGAGACCCATAGGGACCCATAGGGACCCATAGGGACACATAGGGACACATAGGGATGCACTGAGACCCATAGGGACCCATAGAGACCCATAGCGACCCATAGGGACCCATAGGGAACCATAGGGATGCACTGAGACCCATAGGGATGCACTGAGACCCATAGGGACACATAGAGACCCATAGGGACCCATAGGGACACATAGGGACACATAGGGATGCACTGAGACCCATAGGGACCCATAGGGACCCATACAGATGCACTGAGACCCATAGGGACCCATAGGGACCCATAGGGACACATAGGGACACATAGGGACCCATAGGGACACATAGGGACTCATAGGGACCCATAGGGACACATAGGGACTCATAGGGACACATAGGGACACATAGGGAACCATAGGGACCCATAGGGACCCATAGAGACACATAGAGATGCACTGAGACCCATAGGGACCCATAGGGACCCATAGGAACCCATAGGGACCCATAGGGATACACTGAGACCCATAGGGGACCCATAGGGACCCATAGGCAACGCGCCCCACATCCCCGTGCACCTCGGCGCCATGCAGGACGCCGTGCAGTTCCAGGTCAGCACCGGGGGGCTGAGACCCACAGCGACCCATAGCGACCCATAGGGACCCATAGGGACCCATAGGGACACATAGGGACCCATAGGGACACATAGGGACACATAGGGACACATAGGGACACATAGGGATGCACTGAGACCCATAGGGACCCATAGGGACCCATAGGGACACATAGGGACCCATAGGGACCCATAGGGACCCCATCCTGCCCCCCATCCTGCCTCATAGATCCCCCTGACCCCCATCCTGCCCCACAGATCCCCCTCTGCTCCCCATCCTGCCCCGTAGACCCCCCCGACCCCATCCTGCCCCACAGATCCTCCCCTGACCCCCGTCCTGCCCCACAGATACTCCACACCCCTCATCCTGCCCCATAGCCCCCCTGACCCCATCCTGCCCCATAGATCCCCCCCCGCCCCCCATCCTGCCCCATAGATACCCTGACCCCGTCCTGCCCCATAGACCCCCAAACCCCATCCTGCCCCACAGATCCTCCCCTGCCCCCCATCCTGCCCCTCAGATACTCCCCACCCCCCATCCTGCCCCATAGACCCCCTGCCCCCCATCCTGCCCCACAGATCCCCTGCCCCCCATCCTGCCCCATAGACCCCCCGACCCCATCCTGCCCCACAGACCCCCTGACCCCCGTCCTGCCCCACAGATCCCCTGACCCCCGTCCTGCCCCATAGACCCCCCGACCCCATCCTGCCCCACAGACCCCCTGACCCCCGTCCTGCCCCACAGATCCCCTGACCCCCGTCCTGCCCCATAGACCCCCCGCCCCCCATCCTGCCCCATAGACCCCCTGACCCCCGTCTTGCCCCACAGATCCGCAATGTGGGCGATGATCTGCAGCGCGGGGGACGTCCTCCTGAGCAACCACCCCATAGCGGGGGGCAGCCACCTCCCCGACCTCACCGTCATCACCCCAGTACGTGCGGGGAACTGGGAGCACTGGGAGGCACTGGGAGGGCTGGGGGGCACTGGGGGGCAGCCACCTCCCCGACCTCACCGTCATCACCCCAGTACGTGCGGGGAACTGGGAGCACTGGGAGGCACTGGGAGGGCTGGGGGGCACTGGGGGGCAGCCACCTCCCCGACCTCACCGTCATCACCCCAGTATGTGCGGGGAACTGGGAGGGCTGGGGGGCACTGGGGGAGGGGTGAGGGGGGCACTGGGAGGGACTGGGAGGGACAGGGAGGGCTGGGGGGAGGGGTGAGGGGGGCACTGGGAGGGGACTGGGAGGGACTGGGGGGCACTGGGAGGGGTGGGTGGGGCACTGGGAGGGACTGGGAGGGACTGAGAGGGGTGGGGGGTGGGAGAGGGGGGCACTGGGAGCACTGGGAGGCACTGGGAGGCACTGGGAGGGACTGGGAGGGATGGGGGTAGGGGTTAGGGGGGCACTGGGAGGCACTGGGAGGGGACTGGGAGGGGTGGGAGAGGGGGGCACTGGGAGCACTGGGAGGCACTGGGAGGTGTGGGGGGAGGGGTCTGGGAGGTACTGGGAGGCACTGGGAGGAACTGGGAGGCACTGGGAGGGACTGGGAGGCACTGAGGGGTGGGGGGTGGGAGAGGGGGCACTGGGAGGAACTGGGGGGCACTGGGAGGGCTGGGGGTAGGGGTGAGGGGGGCACTGGGAGGGACTGGGAGGCACAGGAAGGGACTGGGAGGCACTGGGAGGGTTGGGGGGGTACTGGGAAGCACTGGAAGGGGACTGGGAAGCGCTGGGAGGGTCTGGGAGGCACTGGGAGGGGACTGGGAGGGACTGGGGGGCACTGGGAGGGACTGGGAGGGGACTGGGAGGGGACTGGGAGGCACTGGGAGGTACTGGGAGGCACTGGGAGGCGCTGGGAGGGACTGGGAGGGGTGAGGGGTGGGAGAGGGGGCACTGGGAGGAACTGGGGGGCACTGGGAGGGCTGGGGGGAGAGGTGGGGGGCACTGGGAGGGACTGGGAGGCGCAGGAAGGGACTGGGAGGCACTGGGAGGGGTGAGGGGGGCACTGGGAGGGGACTGGGAGGCACTGGGAGGGACTGGGAGGCACTGGGAGGGGTGGGGGGGGGGCACTGGGAGGCACTGGGAGGGACTGGGAGGTACTGGGAGGTGTGGGGGGAGGGGTCCATGTGGTACTGGGAGGGACTGGGAGGCACTGGGAGGTGTGGGGGGAGGGGTATGGGAGGCACTGGGGGGCACTGGGAGCACTGGGAGCTGGCACCCCATAGACTCATGGATCCCCATAGCCACCCCATAGACCCACATAGACCCCACAGCCACCCCATAGACCCCCACAGACCCCCTTAGCCACCCCATAGACCCCCATAGTCACCCCATAGACCCCCATAGCCACCCCATAGCCCCCCTTAGGCCCCCATAGCCACCCCATAGACCCCCCATAGCCACCCCATAGACCCCCACAGACCCCCTTAGTCACCCCATAGACCCCCGTAGGCCCCCATAGACCCCCATAGCCACCCCATGGACTGCCACAGACCCCCTTAGCCGCCTCGTAGACCCCCATAGGCCCCCATAGCCACCCCATAGACCCCCATAGGCCCCCATAGACCCCCTTAGCCACCCCATAGACCCACATAGGCCCCCATAGCCTCCCCATAGACCCACATAGATCCCCATAGACCCCCATAACCACCCCATAGACCCTCATAGATTCCCATAGACCCCCATAGCCATGCCATAGATCCCCATAGACCCCCTAAATCCCCACAGCCACCCCATATATACTCATAGACCCCCCCATATATACTCATAGACCCCCATAGACATCCAGAGCCAACCCATAGACCCCCATAGCCACCCCATAGATTCCCATAGACCCCCTAAATCCCCATAGCCACCCCATAGACCCCCATATAACCCCATAGATGGCCACAGCCACCCAATAGACCCCCATAAGCCCCCACAGCCACCCCATAGACCCCCATAGATCCCCATAGCCACCCCATAGATACTCATAGACCCCCATAGACCCACATAGATCCCCATAGACCCCCATAGATGGCGATAGCTACCTCATAGACCCCCACAGCCACCCCATAGACCCACATAGACCCCTACAGCCACCCCATAGTCCCCCATAGATCCCCATAGCCACCCCATAGATACTCATAGACCCCCATAGACCCACATAGATCCCCATAGACCCTCATAGATTGCGATAACTACCTCATAGACCCCCACAGCCACCCCACAGACCCCCATAGCCACCGCATAGACCCCATAGGACCCATAGCCACCCCATAGACCCACAAAGACCCCCACAGCCACCCCATAGACACCCATAGCCACTCCATAGACCTCCATAGGCCCCCCATAGACCCACATAGCCACCCCAAGGACCCACATAAGCCCCCTTAGCCACCCCACGGACCCACATAGACCCCCATAGCCAACCCATAGACACCCACAGCCACCCCATGGACTCCCATAGACACCCATAGACCCCTATAGATGGCGATAGGTACCCCATAGACCCCCACAGCCACCCCATGGACCCCCAGAGACCCCCATAGCCACCCCCTAGACCCCCATAGACCCCCATAGCCACCCCATAGACCCCCATAGTCTCCCCATAGATCCCCATAGCCACCCCATAGAACCACATAGCCACCCCATAGACCCCCACAGCCACCCCATGGACCCCCACAGACCCCCTTAGCCGCCTCGTAGACCCCCATAGGCCCCCATAGCCACCCCATAGACCCCCATAGGCCCCCATAGCCACCCCATAGACCCCACATAGCCACCCCATAGACCCCCACAGCCGTCTCATAGAACCCAAAGCCACTCCATAGACCCCCACAGACCCCCATAGCCACCCCATAGACCCCCATAGCCACCCCATAGACACACATAGCCACCCCATGGACCCCCATAGACACCCATAGACCCCCATAGATGGCGATAGGTACCCCATAGACACCCACAGCCACCCCATGGACCCCCATAGATCCCTATAGCCACCCCATAGACCCCCACAGCCACCCCATAGACCCCCACAATCACCCCATGGACCCCCAGAGACCCCCATAGCCACCCCATAGCCACCCCATAGACCCCCATAGACCCCCATAGCCACCCCATAGACCCCAATAGACCCCCCCCATAGCCACCCCATAGGCCCCCATAGACCCACATAGCCACCCCATGGACCCCCATAGACCACCATAGGCCCCCATAGCCACTACATAGAGCCCCACAGATCCCCATAGCCACCCCTTAGACCCCCATAGCCACCCCATGGACTCCCATAGGCCCCCATAGCCACCCCATAGACCCCCATAGACCACCATAGACCCCCATAGCCACTGCATAGAGCCCCACAGACCCCCATAGACCCCCATAGCCACCCCATAGACCCACAGCCACCCCATGGACCCACATAGACACCCATAGACCCCCATAGATGGTGATAGGTACCCCATAGACACCCACAGCCACCCCATGGACCCCCATAGCTCCCTATAGCCACCCCATAGACCCCCACAGCCACCCCATTGACCCCCACAATCACCCCATGGACCCCCAGAGACCCCCATAGCCACCCCATAGACCCCCATAGGCCCCCATAGACCCACATAGCCACCCCATAGACCCCAATAGACCCCCATAGCCACCCCATACGCCCCCATAGACCCACATAGCCACCCCATGGACCCCCATAGACCACCATAGGCCCCCATAGCCACCCCATAGACCCCCATAGGCCCCCATAGACATCCCATAGCCACCCCATAGACCCCCATAGCCACCCCATAGACCCCCATAGACCCCCACAGCCACCCCATAGACCCCCCATAGGCCCCCATAGTCACCCCATAGACCCCCATAGATCCCCATAGCCACCCCATAGACCCCCATAGGCCCCCATAGACCCCCATAGCCACCCTATAGACCCCCATAGACCCCCATAGCCACCCCATAGACCCCCATAGGCCCCCATAGCCACCCCATAGACCCCCATAGGCCCCCATAGACCCACATAGCCACCCCATAGACCCCCCATAGGCCCCCATAGACCCACATAGACCCCCATAGCCGCCCCCCAGACCCCCTAGAGGCGGCAGTGGGGTGAGCGCGGCCGTGCCCCATAGGTGTTCTGGGAGGACATGGCCGCGCCGGTGTTCTGGGTGGCGAGCCGGGGGCACCACGCTGATATTGGGGGGCTGACGCCGGGCTCCATGCCCCCCCACTCGAAGACGCTGAGCGAGGAGGGGGCCGTGTTCATCTCCTTCCGCCTCGTTAGGGCCGGAGAGTTCCAGGAGGAGGGTGGGTGCAAATGGGGGGGGGCTGGGGGGGGTGGGGGGGGTGGGGGGGTTGAGATGTGTGGGGGGGATGCGGGGATGTGGGGGGCAGAGGTATGGGGACATTGGTTTTGGGGGGGGCGGCTGTGGGGGGGCTGCTGGGATCTGGGGGGGTCTGTGGGGTGGCCATGGGGGGGCTATGGGGTGGCTATGGGGTGGCTGTGGGGCTCTATGGGGATCTATGGGGTGGCTATGGGGCTCTATGGGGATGTGGTGTCCTGTTGCCATGGAGACAGGCAGGGCTCCCCGTTGCCATGGTGACGCAGTGCCCCGTTGCCATGGAGACGGGCAGGGCTCCCTGTTACCATGGTGACACAGTGCCCCGTTGCCATGGAGACGGGCAGGGCTCCCTGTTACCATGGTGACACAGTGCCCTGTTGCTGTGGTGACACAGTGCATCGTTGCCATGGAGACGGGCAGGGCTCCCCGTTGCCATGGTGACACAGTGCCCTGTTGCTGTGGTGACACAGTGCATCGTTGCCATGGAGAAGGGCAGTGGTCCCCGTTGCTTTGGTGACACTGTGCCCCGTTGCCATGGAGATGGGCAGGTCTCCCTGTTATCATGGTGACGCAGTGCCCCGTTGCCATGGTGACAGGCAGGGCTTCCCGTTGCCATGGAGACGGCCAGGGCTCCCCGTTGCCATGGTGACGGGCAGGGCTCCCTGTTATCATGGTGACACAGTGCCCCGTTGCCATGGAGACGGGCAGGACTCCCCATTTCCGTGGTGATGCAGTGCATTGTTGCCATGGTGACAGGCAGGGCTCCCCGTTGCCATGGTGATGGGCAGGGCTCCCCGTTGCCATGGAGACGGGCAGGGCTCCCCGTTGCCATGGATACAGGCAGGGCTCTCCGTTGCCATGGTGATACAGTGCCCTGTTGCTATGGTGACACTGTGCCCCGTTGCCATGGTGATGGGCAGGGCTCCCCATTGCCATGGAGATGGTCAGAGCTCCCCGTTGCCATGGTGACAAAGTGCCCTGTTGCTATGGTGACAGAGTGCATCGTTGCCATAGAGACGGGTAGGACTCCCCGTTGCCATGGTGACAGGCAGGGCTCCCCGTTACCATGGATACAAGCATGGCTCCCCGTTGCCATGGTGACGGGCAGGGCTCCCCGTTACCATGGATACAAGCATGGCTCCCCGTTGCCATGGTGACGGGCAGGGCTCCCCGTTACCATGGATACAAGCATGGCTCCCCGTTGCCATGGTGACGGGCAGGGCTCCCTGTTACCATGGTGACACAGTGCATCGTTGCCATGGAGACAGTCAGGGCTCCCCGTTGCCATGGAGACAGACAGGGCTCCCTGTTGCCATGGTGACACAGTGCCCTGTTGCTATGGTGACACAGTGCATTGCTACCATGGAGACAGGCAGGGCTCCCCGTTGCCATGGAGACGGTCAGGGCTCCCCGTTGCCATGGTGACGCAGTGCCCCGTTGCCATGGAGACGGGCAGGGCTCCCTGTTACCATGGTGACACAGTGCTACCCATTGCCATGGTGACACAGTGCCCCGTTGCCATGGTGATCGGCAGGACTCCCCGTTGCCATGGTGACGCAGTGCCCCATTGCCATGGAGACGGGCAGGGCTCCCCGTTGCCATGGAGACGGTCAGGGCTCCCTGTTACCATGGTGACGCAGTGCCCCGTTGCCATGGAGACGGGCAGGGCTCCCCGTTACCATGGTGACGGTCAGGGCTCCCCGTTGCCATGGTGACGCTGTGGTGTCCCCGCAGCGGTGTCGGCGGTGCTGGAGCAGAGCGGGACGCGGGCGCTGCGGGACAACGTGGCGGACCTCCGCGCGCAGGTGGCCGCCAACCACAAGGGGGTGACGCTGCTCCGGGAGCTCGTGGACGCCTACGGCCTCAGCGGCGTCACCGCCTACATGGAGCACGTCCGGGTGAGTGGCCGACGGGGACCCCGAAAGGGACCCCAAAAGGGACCCCAAAAGGGACCCTGAAAAGGGACCCAAAAAGACCCCCAAAAGTGGCTCCAAAAATGGCCCAGAAATGGACTACAAAAGGACCCCAAAAAGGACCCCGAAAGGGACCCCGTAAAGGACCCTGAAAGGGAACCCAAAAATGGGCCCAAAAGGGACCCCTAAAGGACCCCAAAAAGGACCTCAAAAGTGGCTCCAAAACGGACCACAAAAGGGACCCCAAAAGGACCCCAAAATGGGCTCAAAAGGACCCCAAAAGGGACCCTGAAAAGGAACCCTAAAAGGACGCCAAAAGGGACCCCAAAAGGGACCCCAAAAATGGGCTCAAAAGGGACCCCTAAAGGACCCCAAAAATGGGCCCAGAACCCCAAAAGGGACCCCAAAAAGGACCCCAAAAGGACCCAAAAAGGGGCTCAAAAGGGACCCCAAAAGGGACCCCAAAAAGGATCCCATAAGGGACCCCAAAAGGACCCCAAAAGGACCCCAAAAGGACCCCAAAAGGGGCCCCAAAAAGGATCCCATAAGGGACCCCAAAAGGGACCCTGAAAAGGAACCCTAAAAGGACGCCGAAAGGGACCCCAAAAGGGGCTCTGAAAAGGGACCTGAGAAGGACCCCCAAAAATGGGCCCAGAACCCCAAAAGGGACCCCTGAAGGACCCCAAAATGGGCCCAAAAAGGACCGCAAAAAGGACCCCAAAAGGACCCCAAGATGGGCTCAAAAGGGACCCCAAAAAGGAACCTGAGAAGGACCCCAAAAATGGGCCCAGAACCCCAAAAGGGACCCCTAAAGGACCCCAAAAGGACCCCAAAAAGGATCCCAAAAAGGACCCCAAAAATGACCCCAAAATGGGCTCAAATGGGACCCCCAAAAGGGACCCCAAAAAGGACCCCATAAAGGACCCCAAAAGGGACCCCAAATGCACCCCAAAAGGGACCCCGAAAAGGATCCCAAAAATGGGCCCAAAAGGGACCCCTAAAGGACCCCAAAAATGGGCCCAGAACCCCAAAAAGGACCCCTAAAGGACCCCAAAAAGGACCCCAAAAGGGACCCCAAAAGGGGCTCTGAGAAGGGACCTGAGAAGGACCCCAAAAATGGGCCCAGAACCCCAAAAGGGACCCCTAAAGGACCCCAAAAAGGACCCCAAAAGGACCCAAAAAGGACCCCAAAAGGACCCCAAAATGGGCTCAAAAGGGACCCCAAAAGGGGCTCTGAAAAGGGAACTGAGAAGGACCCCAAAAATGGGCCTAGAACCCCAAAAGGGACCCCTGAAGGACCCCAAAAGGGACCCCAAAAGGGACCCCAAAAAGGACCCCATAAAGGACCCCAAAAGGGACCCCAAAAGGACCCCAAAATGGGCTCAAAAGGACCCCAAAAGGGACCCTGAAAAGGAACCCTAAAAGGACGCCAAAAGGGACCCCAAAAGGGACCCCAAAAGTGGCTCCAAATATAGGCCTAAAATGGACCCCAAAAGGGCCCCCAAAGGGACCCCGAAAGGGACTCCGAAAAGAACCCCAAAAAGGACCCCAGAAAGGGACCCCAAAAGGGACCCCGAAAAAGAACCCGAGAAGGAGCCCAAAAGTGGCTCCACATAGGACCCCTAAAGGGCCCCAAAAAGGACCCGAAAAGGACCCCAAAAGGGACCCCAAAAAAGACCCCAAAAGCAGAGTCCCATTGTCCATAGGTGACCGCAGTGCGTGCAGTACCCCGCGCTGCCGCTGCGCGGCGCTGCTGAGCGGTGTCCCATTGCCTATATGTGACCGCAGTGCGTGCAGTACCCCGCGCTGCCGCTGCGTGGCGCTGCTGAGCAGACTCCCATTGACGGTCCATAGGTTTATGCAGTGCGTGCAGTACCCCGCGCTGCCGCTGTGTGGCGCTGCTGAGCAGAGTCCCATTGTGTGCCTATATGTGACCGCAGTGCGTGCAGTACCCCGCGCTGCCGCTGTGTGGCGCTGCTGAGCGGTGTCCCATTGCCTATATGTGACCGCAGTGGGTGCAGTACCCCCGCGCTGCCGCTGCGTGGCGCTGCAGAGCGGTGTCCCATTGCCTATATGTGACCGCAGTGGGTGCAGTACCCCGCGCTGCCGCTGTGTGGCGCTGCTGAGCGGCGCTGCAGAGCGGTGTCCCATTGCCTATATGTGACCGCAGTGGGTGCAGTACCCCGCGCTGCCGCTGCGTGGCGCTGCTGAGCGGTGCCCCATTGACGGTCCATAGGTTTATGCAGTGCGTGCAATACCCCGCGCTGCCGCTGCGCGGCGCTGCTGAGCGGTGTCCCATTGCCTATATGTGACCGCAGTGCGTGCAGTACCCCGCGCTACCGCTGCGCGGCGCTGCAGAGCGGTGTCCCATTGCCTATATGTGACCGCAGTGCGTGCAGTACCCCGCGCTGCCGCTGCGCGGCGCTGCAGAGCAGAGTCCCATTGCCTATATGTGACCGCAGTGCGTGTAGTACCCCGCGCTACCGCTGTGTGGCGCTGCAGAGCAGAGTCCCATTGTGTGCCCATAAGTGACCGCAGTGCGTGCAGTACCCCGCGCTGCCGCTGCGTGGCGCTGCTGAGCAGAGTCCCATTGTGTGCCCATATGTGACCGCAGTGGGTGCAGTACCCCGCGCTGCCGCTGCGCGGGCTGCTGAGCGGTGTCCCATTGCCTATATGTGACCGCAGTGCGTGCAGTACCCCGCGCTGCCGCTGCGTGGCGCTGCAGAGCGGTGTCCCATTGCCTATATGTGACCGCAGTGCGTGCAGTACCCCGCGCTGCCGCTGCGCGGCGCTGCAGAGCAGAGTCCCATTGCCTATATGTGACCGCAGTGCGTGTAGTACCCCCGCGCTGCCGCTGCGCGGCGCTGCTGAGCAGAGTCCCATTGTGTGCCCATAGGTGACCGCAGTGGGTGCAGTACCCCGCGCTGCCGCTGCGCGGGCTGCTGAGCGGTGTCCCATTGCCTATATGTGACCGCAGTGCGTGCAGTACCCCGCGCTGCCGCTGTGTGGCGCTGCAGAGCAGAGTCCCATTGCCTATATGTGACCGCAGTGCGTGCAGTACCCCGCGCTGCCGCTGCGCGGCGCTGCTGAGCAGTGTCCCATTGCCCATAGTTGAACGCAGTGGGTGCAGTACCCCGCGCTGCCGCTATGCGGCGCTGCAGAGCGGTGTCCCATTGCCTATATGTGACCGCAGTGGGTGCAGTACCCCGCGCTGCCGCTGCGCGCCGCTGCAGAGCGGTGTCCCATTGCCTATATGTGACCGCAGTGGGTGCAGTACCCCCGCGCTGCCGCTGCGTGGCGCTGCTGAGCGGTGCCCCATTGACGGTCCATAGGTTTATGCAGTGCGTGCAATACCCCGCGCTGCCGCTGCGCGGCGCTGCTGAGCGGTGTCCCATTGCCTATATGTGACCGCAGTGCGTGCAGTACCCCGCGCTACCGCTGCGCGGCGCTGCAGAGCGGTGTCCCATTGCCTATATGTGACCGCAGTGCGTGCAGTACCCCGCGCTGCCGCTGCGCGGCGCTGCAGAGCAGAGTCCCATTGCCTATATGTGACCGCAGTGCGTGTAGTACCCCGCGCTACCGCTGTGTGGCGCTGCAGAGCAGAGTCCCATTGTGTGCCCATAAGTGACCGCAGTGCGTGCAGTACCCCGCGCTGCCGCTGCGTGGCGCTGCTGAGCAGACTCCCATTGACGGTCCATAGGTTTATGCAGTGCGTGCAGTACCCCGCTCTGCCGCTGTGTGGCGCTGCTGAGCAGAGTCCCATTGTGTGCCTATAGGAGACCGCAGTGCGTGCAGTACCTCGCGCTGCCGCTGTGTGGCGCTGCTGAGCGGTGTCCCATTGACTGTCCATAGGTTTACGCAGTGCGTGCAGTACCCCGCGCTGCCGCTGCGTGGCGCTGCTGAGCGGTGCCCCATTGCCTATATGTGACCGCAGTGCGTGCAGCACCCCGCGCTGCCGCTGCGTGGCGCTGCTGAGCGGTGTCCCATTGCCTATATGTGACCGCAGTGCGTGCAGTACCCCGCGCTGCCGCTGCGTGGCGCTGCTGAGCGGTGTCCCATTGCCTATATGTGACCGCAGTGCGTGCAGTACCCCGCGCTGCCGCTATGTGGCGCTGCTGAGCGGTGTCCCATTGCCTATATGTGACCGCAGTGCGTGCAGTACCCCGCGCTGCCGCTATGTGGCGCTGCTGAGCGGTGCCCCATTGCCTATATGTGACCGCAGTGCGTGCAGTACCCCGCGCTGCCCATAGGTGAACCATATAGATGCCATACGTCCGTTGCCCACAGGTGAACGCTGAGCGCGCGGTGCGCTCGGTGCTGCGGGCCGTGGCCGCGCGCTGTGGGGCGGTGCTGGAGGCGGAGGACATGTTGGATGACGGCTCTCCCATCTGCCTCAGGGTCACCATGGACCCCAAGCATGTGAGAGCCCCGCGCCGCGCTGCCATTACAGACCTGTAGAACCAGTACAGACCAGTACAGACCAGTGCAGACCAGTATAAGCAAGTACAGACCAGTATAACCAGTACAGACCAGTACAGACCAGTGCAGACCAGTGCAGACCAGTATAAGCAAGTACAGACCTGTACAGACCAGTATAACCAAGTACAGACCAGTACAGACCAGTATAACCACTACAGACCTGTACAGACCAGTATAACCAAGTATAGACCAGTACAGACCAGTACCGACCAGTATAACCACTAAAGACCTGTACTGACCAGTATAACCAGTACAGACCAGTACAGACCAGTATAGACCTGTACAGACCAGTATAACCAGTATAACCAGTACAGACCAGTACCGACCAGTATAACCACGTACAGACCAGTACAGAGCAGTACAGAGCTTTACAGACCAGTATAACCAGTACAGACCTGTGCTGACCAGTATAACAAAGTGCAGACCAATACAGACCAGTATAACCAGTACAGACCTGTGCTGACCAGTATAACCAAGTACAGACCAGTACAGAGCAGTACCGACCAGTATAACCAGTACAGACCAGTAGAGAGCTGTACAGAGCTGTTAAGGCCAGTATAACCAGTACAGAGCAGTACAGAGCAGTACAGAGCTGTTCAGACCAGTATAACCAGTACAGACCAGTACTGACCAGTATAACCAGTGTAGACCAGTACCGACCGGCATAACCAAGTACAGACCAGTACAGAGCAGTACAGAGCTGTTCAGACCAGTGTAACCAGTACATCCCAGTATATCCCCCACCCCCCCATTCCCAGTCCCCCCAGTTCCCCCAGTCCTTCCCAGTACTTCCCAGTTCCCCATCCCTCCCATTCCCCCCAGTTCCCATTCCCATCCCCCCCCAGTATCCCCCAGTCCCCCCCATTACCCCCATTCCCCCCAGTC
>JALIRH010000310.1:0-23301 GCA_023055505.1 Callipepla californica brunnescens | reverse complement strand
AACTTCAAATCATGATGAAGTAATACTTTGCTAACTTCCTCAGTTAGATTGAAACCTACCACATTTGTAATATTTTTACTCTTAAATAACACAGCTAGCTTGATAAATTTTCCTTCCAGAAGTACAAGTACTTTTGGGGTACATATTTTTGGAATATTATAAATCATAAATATAACTGTTGAATATAACTTCATCTTGCTTTATCACTTTGAAAAGTTATAATTTTACACAAATTAATCCAACACAGACTTTCTTCTTTTCTCTCCCTTTTCCTTTTCCTTTTCCTTTTCCTTTTCCTTTTCCTTTTCCTTTTCCTTTTCCTTTTCCTTTTCCTTTTCCTTTTCCTTTTCCTTTTCCTTTTCCTTTTCCTTTTCCTTTTCCTTTTCCTTTTCCTTTTCCTTTTCCTTTTCCTTTTTTTCCTTTTTCCTTTTCCTTTTCCTTTTTTTCCTTTTCCTTTTCCTTTTCCTTTTCCTTTTCCTTTTCCTTTTCCTTTTCCTTTTCCTTTTTCCTTTTCCTTTTCCTTTTCCTTTTCCTTTTCCTTTTCCTTTTCCTTTTCCTTTTCCTTTTCCTTTCAAAAAAACACTTACAAACAGAAAAGGTAGATCAACATTTGTGCCATTTAACCTATTTCTGTGTTCTTCCTCTAGAAGGATCAGTCCTTATTGTAAGAGTCCTCATAGCCACATGGCTCTGAAAAGTCCAGGTAGTTTCACCAAAGAATTGCTGAATCAACAGGACTCACCTATCTGAATAATTATTGAGCACAGTGAGAAAATTTGTAGATACATTAAAGATCGTAATTTTTTTTTCAGGGGAATGGCCTGGAAAGAGATTTTTCTCATGTAGTCAAGGTAAATCCACTTCACAGCATTACTGGATTAGCCTTTCTTGAAGTTTAATTAAATTGGTTTTCCCTCTATTAACTGTTACAACTAGGAAATGGTAGATGAGAAAGAAAATTTGTCTCATTACAGTTTAGTAAGTTAAATCCCTTCTTCTGTCTCTAACAGTAGGAAATAACGTTACTGTATGCTAATCATGTAAATTGATTTTTTGTTAAGAACCTCAGAACACATTCTATTGTTTGTGTTTCATCCACAGTGATTACCTTCCTTTCAAGTAACAAATCTAACATTACTGTCTTGACCAACAAAATAGAAAGGGAAGTTTTTTTTCTACTCTAGAGAATCCTGCAGTTGAATTCTTATATTAAGCTAAATTAGAAACTAAGAAACACTTAAAACTTAACCTAGTGGGACAAATTTTGTAACCTGCAAGTGAGGAGGAAATAGGACTTTTCTTCTTCACAGACAAGATGGGAATTATGACAGCTGTTTGAAAACTAATCATTTGGAATTGGAAAAAATATATATCCTTTATCATGATGGACTTCAATTACAAAAACGGATAAGCTTTTATTGGATGTGTTGAGATATCTGAAGGGTAGAGACTTCACAGCCAATTTTGGACCAATCATGTTTGAAGATGTTTATCTTCTAAGCTTCATACCTATTTGTCACACCCATGTATTCAGCTTTCTCCATCTACATTCACCTTTGTAATCTAAAAGCACACCTGACTTTCTTTAACTTTGGATGTTTCCTGTCTTGGCTTTGAAACAAAACAAAATAAAGCAGAAAAGGGTGACTTATTACAAAATGCCAACTAGGAATGTTCCCTGTCTCACTGTAACTTCTGATGTATACACTGACAGCATTTTTAAAAATTGTAGGTTTTACCTACCTAAATACATGCTAAAGACCACTCTGACAAATTCACAGCACAAATAACTGAATTCCAGTGCCCCAGAATATTCCTTGGTGCAATTTAATATATCAGTATAGAATTCCTTTCTTACAGTCATATTATGAGCTCACTGGAAAACCAAAGTCTTGTTTATTCCCTGTACTGCACATAATAGAGTCTGATCTTCTGTTGACCACCTTGCTGCTTCCTGCAATGAAATGATTAATGATAATAACTACTATTATAGATTAAGAGAGAAAAAATAATGTTCTTCTGTAAAAATAAATAGCACAGTCCTTAAACCTCTAAAAAAATGGTTTAAGTCTTGCTGAAATTTACTGACAGTAGATGCACTAGTTTTATTCATTTTGTTTCTTGATCCCGTGACGGACTAGGACCTTATGAAATACTACAAACAGTATTTTCTGTTATTTTTAATGCATTTGATGACCAGAATACTTAGACATAAAACTGCAGTGGCACTGTTTTGCATAATGCTTAAAACTGTGTGAATGATTACCACATGGCCAGACAGAGAATCTTTTCAAGAACATAACCAAATTTATCTTTCAATTTATTAATGTATTTTTAATAGTAGTGCCATGAAAAAAAAGGTATCACTGAATTTACTAAGCAGGTTGCCCTTGTCTTTAATTTGTCTTTGACATCAGTAGCATCACACTTTGACAGCAGTATTGTCATGCAAATTCATATAAGTTTATTTGTAGTGTAATGTATTCACTTATAACAGCAAAAAATATAATTAGGTTGAGAATGCAAACCAAGACAGAGGTTGTAGCTAGCATATTTTGTCTTTGTATACGGGATGCAGAGTTTGTCACAAAGCTCACTGACAGTTTACTTATTTACCACTACAGTACATACCTTCTTGTAATTAAAGACAGATCTTTTGCTTTTACTCTTTTTCTGATAGTATGCATTTTTTGTTTGATGATGAGTATTATTTATTTTTTATTTCTTTACTTGTTTTAAGGTGTTTGCTACACTGTCAGAGAGCAAAAGCTTATTCTCCCACATTATTAAATGGATTTTTGTCAAGAAACATGTAGTGCTAGATAAAAAGTCCTAGTTCATTTGTTTTCAGTTCAATTAAAAAAAAAAAAAAAAAGAAAGAAGGGAAAAAAAAGGAAGACTGAGTTTATTGTATTCTGCAGAGGTGTGAAGAAAAATGATTAACTATGAATTGGTTTGGAGATGCTCTCTGATTGAAGATAACACATAGAATTGTGAGAAATGCTTGGCATTCACACTTACTGTACAATTAATTGTTATTTTTAAAAAACTGGAGAAGTTAGAAAAAGTTTGGATATATATAATAGTTGTGTATATTTTGTGATTTATTACTATTTAATGAAATATTTGAATATTTGTTTTTAATGTCACCTTCCAAATTAAACTTCCTTTAAAGTGGTACAAAATGTTTTTCAAATATCTGCCAGAATTTTCTAATGAGCTTGTGATATGTCATACAGTCTGTAAGAGAAGAGCAAGTCTACCTGTCTGCAGTTGGCAGATCTGGTGCGTCTTGATAGTAACTGGTCTTAGAGTCATTGAACCATAGACTGAAACTCACTGGCTGTACTTTACAGATTGATGCAGAACATCCATCAGATAAGGATACGAATCAGTGGCAATAACCACAACATATATATAAAGTACATAAATAAAATAGTATATATTTATACTTTCTTTATGATTATTGCCACTGATTTGTATCTACTTCCCATGTTGTCAGATTAAACCAATACTATTTCTCACAGTGAAAATGTATGTATGTACCTACCTATCAATTTGTTCTTTAATTCTCTTTGTTTAGGATAGCCTCCATACTTTACCCTCTAACATAACATAACATATATACACCCATAACTGAAGACATAATTTTGCTGAACTAAGTAGATGTTGTAATTATAAACTGAAAAAAAATCCACAATACAGATTCTGCCAATCTATTCATTTATACAAAGGAAAACAAAATATCAGCAAACAAAAAAATCTTACGTATCTGACAGTCATGATCATTTCCAAAATGGTAAATTAGTATGAAAAGTCTGCGGATCAGAACTTTGTTTCTAGGTATTGCATCCCAATCCAAACGTAAATGAGACACACATTCCTTGAAACACTGTCATTGTTTTATATGGATATCACAGATAGAATATCACAACTTATTACATAATAATTTGTCTGCTCCAACAATGATGACTCGTATTTTAGTATGTTGACCCATGATATCAGAGGTGGATGCTAGAGGTATGGCAGTCGAGGTAAAATCTTCCCACTAATACTGCGTTACGTTTTGTTGCCATGTGACAGATGGCAGCAGAGTGGCAGTCAGACAAAATGGTGTCTGACCTGGAACAGAGGATGAAGCACAGGTGCGTCATTGAATTCTTCCATGCAGAAAAAATTGCACTTATTTACATACATCAACACTTGATGAATGTTTATAGAGACTAAACAGTGGATGTAAACACAGTGAGGCAGTGGGTGGTTCGTCTCAGCAGTGATGACAGTGACAGTCTGCTACCTCCGTTGGCACTGGCTTTTATGAGCTCAGCATGCAGGCTCTTGATCATTGCTTGTGAAAATGCATAGCTAATGGTGGTGACTTCAAATATAGCGTTTTGTAGCTGAGAATTTGCTCCGTCTAGTAAGTGCCATTGAACTCTTTATACAAATTGTAATTTCCATGGAAATAAATAGGAGATGATACTTTTGGAGCAAAATATGTAGACTGCAAGGATAAGATCAGAAATCATAGTAAAGATTTAGTAAAGAACAACATTCTGTCAAAACATAAGGCAAAAATAAGTGTTTTTGTTTCAGTGTACCATATTCATCTACTGACTTATTTGGACTAGAGGAAGGCTTGCAGGTATACAATGGAAAAAGAAAAAAAAAAAGAAAAAAAGAAAAAAAAACCCTTACAAATTGGTAACTGTGGAACTGGAAGTATCAAGCAGTGTGGTATACAGCTAAATGGTAATACGACACAAAAATTTATGCATTCAGTTAATTATATTTTTTACGTCATGGTTATTTGCACCCAAGTTCCCTTTTCAAGAAGTTTCAGCATCCTTTGAGGATTTAGTCTATGAAATTTGAAACTAATTTTGTAGAAACTTATCTGCTATTGCTAAATGATATAAATAACATGATTATCTGTGGCACCCTTCTATCAACTTTATTGTTGAATTTTATGACTAACATTTCCTCAAGAATCCATCATATTTTGAGCTATTACTGAAAAAAATATTTAGAATGTTCTTGCAGATTTTATTATTTATTTTGTTTAATAGAAAATATAATTTATCCTTTAAAATATTTTTCTTTGCTTGACCTCTTTTGAAATCATTTTTTACTTTGTGTTCATAGAAAAGACTCTAATGGGCCATTAAGTTAGAAAAAGAAACAAACTAATTCTGCACTGGTGTCACGGATGGAGAGTAAAGCACTTCACACTTCATTCGTAAGAGGAAGACAGAAATAAGTTTATTGATACAAATAGAAATAAGATGGTAATTTGAACAATGATACAGCAATTTAACAAGATTTGAAATGTCTAGATATCCTTGATTATTTGCAGTATAAAGGGTAGGGGATGCATAGTGAATCGAAGAATAAATCTTAATGAAGCTAGTATAGCTTATAAACAATAGATGACTTACTGAGGATCTGTCAGGAGGACATCATCATATCCTGGGTGAATCTCTATGGACCTTGTGAGGTTTCCCTTCTCAAAGGGAGAATCTGGTGTGCTGCCAGCTGCTTGAAACTATATTTGCCTCAAGGATAAGGTCTTTTGCACCTCAATGTATGCAGTAGTTCTTAAGCATAACTACCAGGCTGGTCCGGGGACTGTAGTGTACTGTCACTATTGGATAGTTCAGTAAACAGTAATTTTTTTCTAGAGAAATGCAAAAAAGAGATGTCAAATTACTTCTCACTGGTATCTCCTTTGCCAGCCAAATACGTTTATTTTTGTGTTGACTTCCATTGGGATTTTTTGGATTCTGCGTTCTGCTTAAGACTTCAAAACCCACATATGTCTTTGTTTAAATACTATTTTTTATTTTTCCTCTTTTCTCTTTATTCCAATCAACAGAGTTAGAACTATTTAGTATATTATTATCTTTTTAAAATATCCCATGACTTGAAAAGCCTGGGCTTCTATGACAAATATAGAATATTATATCTGCTGTACAAGTATCGGAAAAAAAGAATCCTGTCCTTTTCAATAATCAAACCAATCAAAAAACCAAACAACAAAAATTATTAAACACATCTCCAGTTTTCCTTAATGTAGTAAGATTTCCTTCCTCACTCTCAGGCACAGTCAAGGTAGACAACTTAGAGGAAAGGATGATCCTAACCCAGAGACACCCATAGGTGCTGCAGATAAAAATCTAGATTTCTTTTTATCTTCTTTTGCATTATATCTCCTCATATCAGTTTGAAAATGTTTTATGAGTGTTATTCCAAAAAAAAAAAAAAAAAAACAGCACTCTTTATTAAATGGATGAATGTTTTCTGTACTATCTGAGGATCATGTTCTAGAGGGAATGAGTTTTGTAATACAGATATGGTTCATTTATTTTTAAATGAAAGAGAACTGGGCTTATGGATCATAATACTGTTTCTTCCGTTAAAATATCCACAAACTTTTGTCAAACTTTCATCTCTTAAGTTCTTCCTTAATTCTTTCAGCACATGATTGTTTGGATTTTATGTTGTACAATTACTATTTGAATTAAGTATAGAGCTTCTTTAATGATTTTGTCATACTTGATTTAACAATTTTGTATTTATCTTATGACAAAATTTAAGATTGATAATAATCCCACAAAATAAATACAGAGTTATTGTGATTTCTTCCTCCTGTGATGCTGGACTAGCCAGTCTGTCCTATACAAAACACATTCAATATGCTTAAGGTCTCTGACAATTACAACACAATGCATCCATTTTTTTTCTCTACAGGGCATGGTCCTGTAAAATTTTATAGGACCACTGTGTGGTCAGGCAAATTTTGTTTTCCAAAGATTAATTTCTGGAGATGTAGAGTTTTAAATTTGTTTTTATCTTTAACTATAAGATAAGTTATATCCTTAACTATAAGATAAAATTATGGAATACTTAGTTGGAAGTGACACACTAGGATCACTGAGGACAACTGCTGGTTCCACATCAGTCAAAATCGAAACCCAGTGTTTGAGAGTGCTATCCCAGCACTCAGTGCACTGAGATCCTTTTCCCTTGGGTCCTGTCATCAGAGAGCAAAGCTTTGTGACTCTGTGTTACTTGTGACCAATGAGTGAATGGTCTTTCAAGTTATTTTCAATAACATCCAGAATAATTTGATCCATAATTTCACCAGGCACTGAAGTGAGACTGACAGGTCTGTAATTATCAAGGTCTTATTTTGTGCCATTCTTGAAAACTGGAGCAACGTTTGCTAGTTTCTACTCTACTGGGACTCTTCAGATTCCCAAGATCATTGCAGAAATAATTGAGAGAAGTCTCAAAATAACATCAGGCAACTCTTTCTGTAAACTGGGATCAATTATCTTGGACTCAATGAACGCATGTGCATTCAAAATTCAATATTCTCATAAATTTTACTGTTACAGATCAATTACAAATGACAAAATTTCATTAAAAAGAAAAAAGTATTGCGTTATTGTTCCAAAGACACAAAACTTTTCAAGGAATAATGCAGACACAAAGAAACTTTTATGAAAAACTTCTCATCTTAAACATTTAAAAATACTCCTCTAATGAAGAAAAAATAACACACCGGGTTTCTTTTTTTCTTTTATTTTTAAGGGATTGACACTATTTTCCTACTATAACTAATGAAAAAAATTCTAAATTGTCACTAAATTGTTTTTATAGCCTGAAATTCATATATATTGATAATACATTTAAAAAACCGTTTCGTGAAACATTAATTAATTAATTTGTTAAACAGCAGTGAGAGCCCTAACTCAGTACAAATGTGTCCACAGCTATATATTTGGATTTCCATTAACATTCAAGAATTCTTCAATATCTCAGTTTTCTCTTCTGTTGTATGGTAATTTCATGTAAATTGGAATACCTGGCAGAGATCATGTCTTAATTTTGTTCTCATTTATATAGACACAGGATGAATAAAAGCTCTGAAATATGACTTAAATGGTAATTCATTGAAACCAATCCTATTTCTATTTATTATTATTATATTTTAATTTTAAACTATACCACTTTTAAAGTGAAATATCACTTTTTAAATCTTATTTTTTTAAGTTATTATCAAGGAAACAGCATTCCACTGCCCCATCATCTATCACATGTTTTGTTAATGAGTTTGTGTGACTAGGAAAGGAAACTCAAGAGAAAGGTTGATAACTAATTAATTTGTTTGCTTATTTGAAATCAAGGATTTGAAACTCTCAGATACTACTAACACAGGCAACCATATCACTACTAGTACTATCATTTTTGCATTTCTGTAGAAATTTTTTCTGTTTTACTTTCTTTTTTTTTATATTTGCTTCCTTTGAAAATACTTCCCACCCTGTAATTCCATGAACAGCTTTAAAGAAAGCATTTTTGTAACTTTATAATGACAAATAAATATTCTCTTATTCAAATTCTTATTTATTTTTCCAAATTGTAATCTTAGTAAAAAAATAAATAAAATTTTGGAAGACAAATGAAACAATAAGAGTATACTATGAAGAAAACTTTTACTAAATATTAAATGGTAGAAGTAGATAAAAATATTTTTTATGGTCAGTCAAGCAGCTGAGATATACTGAGGCAATATTGATGTAGAGCTCCATAATCATTCTTTCAGCTTCCTGCCACACTTTTCAAGTTCAGTTTATTTGTTTTTAAATGACTTTCTTTCAGCTACCACCTATTTTTAAAGTGTGATAATGATAGAATTGGCTGACATTACAGCTTGTTCAAGATAAGAATTATCTGCTATTGCAGAAAGTGAGCTTATCTGTATTAAACTAATGCCTCAGCCAAAGATTCTGACCTATTTCAAAGTTCAGTAGAATTTAAAATGTTTAAGACAATTGTTTATTTTTGTTTTCTGTATAAACATCACTGCCCTGACAGATATGCATGAAAGACAGTCTCTGCCCTAAAGAGGTAGAGATTTTTTATCCAAGTAGATAAAAGAAATGAAAAATGAGAAGATAAACAGTGGTGCAGATAAAGTGACTTGAACAAAGTGTGACCATAGATGTATTAGAATTAACACAGGGTGATGTAAGTTTTCCGCAGTCCCTTCATCTCACCACAATTCTGCTGAGACTCTAAACTGACTGAGAATAGTGGCCATCACCTCTGTAAGAAAGAATGAGACATGGAAGTAGGAAGAGAAGAACTCTGTACAAAGTATACAAACACATGTAGTAATGGCAGAATTAAGTATTTGCACAAATGGTCGGAGGATATTTACTCTCTGCACTAGTAGTCCAGGAACTTGGTTAACTTTACACAAAATTAGTGTCCGAATGCATAATTTCATTTCTAACAAAATGGAATTCATGGTTTGGGCTGTGAATCTAGACATGCTGTGGTAATAGTCTTTCTAAGAACTTTCTTCTCACTCAGACTAAGACATGATTGAAAAAACAGGAAGAGTCATTTTAAATTTAGGAATTTTATTTGTAGGGTACATAGGAGTTGGAATCGATGATCCTTGTGGATCTCTTCAAACTCAGTATATACCACAGTTATAGTATTTCTTCAGTTGTGACTTACAAACCTTCTGATCAGATCAGATCAGTAAAATTGTGTTCACTTTCATTTTAGAAATGATATTTAGTTAAAATCATCTCTAAAGGAGTTGACTAATTTCCAAGTTATTTTAAAATTCACAAAATTAATGTCATTCTTTGACTTCTCAAGTAAGACATCAGACTAATACAATGATAGATATACAAACTATGTTATAAATCCCTAAACAGAAATAGTTCAGTTACTCCACCTTATTTTACTCTAGAGGTATAGCTGATTTAGTCTCTAAACGTGATCTGAAATCTTGCGACAATAATAAAGTTTATAAATTCTGCTGTCATATTTAAATCTGTCATGATTTATAAATCCTTTTCAAGTTTTATGACTCTGATGTTCCTCTGAAGTGAAGATTTAGTAAAGAGCTTCAAGTTCGTACAGAGTTCAATTGAGTTGCATGATGACTATACCAAATAGAATATATTTTCCCAAAGAACTCCAAGATAATTCAAGAATCTCATAAGTGCCTCTCCTTATTGCCCAAAACTGGGAGAGAGTCCATGTCTTAATTATATTCTTGTGCCACTCTTGTGAGACAGACTTTGCAGATGCTCCGTGTCTTCTGTACATTAAGTATCAAATAGACTCCATTTGAATGTATTGAGTAGTCAGAAGACTAAATGTTCATAGTATTCTAGACTGGATGGGCCATGGAATGTGTCTATGATAGAAAGACGTCCATGAACTCACAAGGAGTGTAGAGAAGTGGATATGAAACAAATCTGAATTATTTTAGGTAAACACTTATGCAAACCAAAAGTTTTCCTGCTGCAAAATATACCGTTTAGCTGTGGAACTCAGTGCTCATAGTTCATACAGGTTCAAAAAGCAAATAGATTAATAAGAAAAGAAACCTCTCCAGATTTAACAAATAAAAGATAGCAGTATCTTGAAAATACCGTAGGCTATAGACCACTTGAGATCACTAGGGGAAATATACTGCGAAAACTTTGCCATTTAGGACATTATTCTTATTCTTAGGTGTTTTTTGTTTTTTTGTTGTTGTTGTTTTGTTTGTTTGTTTTTGTTTTTGTTTTGGATAGGATAGGATATTCCCTTACACTTATATTTTACTCACTTCGTTCTCACCACCACTCTTTTTTAGAAAAAAGATCTCCGCGTGATTCAGGTACTGGGTAAATAACTTGTATGCAAATTATCACTTCACTTTTATGTATTTATTACCCTAGGAGATTTCAATATTTGATTTAATATTATCCTGGGTATTTGGAGATTCACTGTTCAATATTCAGACCTTAATACACTCTGAACTTATCTTTGTAAGACAGCAATGAATATTTCAGGATTCCATTCCAGAAGCTTTGAGGATTTTGTGATGTTATAATACAAATTTAATTTCTTCCCTTTTTATATCCAAGAATGAAATACTCAGGCTGTATGGATAGTCGTAATATAACGTCCTTCATAGACAGATGGTAAGAAAGTAGATCCAATTGCCTCTGCCAAATGCCATCACATATTCAGTACTTTCAATGTCTTGAGTGTTCTAAACCTACGGGAGCTGTTGGTTATCTCAGTTGGAGAATTCAGGATGTTCTTGGATGAAACTAGGACAGCTCTGTCAAATTCAGATTTGTTTCTTACTCTGACAGAACATGGAATAACACCTGCATTATTTCAAAACTGTTTATAATATATATATTTGTTTTTTTTACTATTTTTTTTTTGCTCGGTTGCTTTGTTTTTACTATGTTAGATTTAACGTCACACAATTCAATGCAAGTACTATATCATTTCCAGTCTATAGTTTTGCTATATATTCTTTTGATTCCGCATAAAAGAAGGATTAATATTCTGTTGAAAGAGGAAGATAATTGTCACAGCGTGAAAGTTTAACATTTAACATGGCTGAGAAAGCTTTGTTCTCTGACCTGCTTAGATTGCCATTTCTTCTGCCTCTGGTGCCATGGGTTTAGAATTCTGTAGTATTTGTTTGTCAGGATCAAGTTATTCATTCTTAACACTCAGTGTTGATTTTATAACAAAGTTGTTTAGTAACTAGAGACGAAAAAAATACGCACTTCTTAGTGAAATGGAAAAAGCTCTACAAAAATAAGGGAATTATTCTACAGAAATGCACACTGATTTCTCCTGAACCAAAGACCCCAAACCACTTCAAATGAAAACAGGAACAAAAGCACTTTAAAAGACTTGCTCTGTAAGAGTTTGTTTGACTGTGTTGCAGCCAAACATTCTTCAGTTCAGGGATGCTAATTTTCTAGCATTATGATAGATTGCTTTTTTTTTAACAATTTTTTTTTTTTTTTCTAACTTTCTTCACTAACCAGAAGTTCATTTGCACATTAGAAAATCTCATGGAACTCTTAGTGGATCTGCTATTGAGGCACAGACAATCAGTCTTTTCTTTAGGAGACCTTTTGGCTCTTCAGAAGGGCTAAAACTACAAGGCAAGTTTGCAAGTCTCTGGCTAGTGCATGGGTTGAGGATTTCATCCATCATTTGAGGAAGAAAAAATCTCCATATTAAGGAGTAAGAAATGATTTTCCAGGTGTTTTATTTTCCATTTTTTTCCAAGCCAAAGGAAGAAGAGGAGAATAAAGTCTCCACTCTATGCACGATAAGATACATATAATAGTCTGAAATATTTACTTAGGAATTCACCAGGGCTTTGTTTTAATAAGTTCATTTGACATTTAAGTAATCTTTTCTATTAACCCATCTGACTGTATGTGGCAGAGCTTGACTCATGCTTAAATGATATCCCAATGAGAAATGCAAAATAAGCTGTGACTGCATTTATAAAAGAATGTATAAATAAACATACTTTCAAAGAATGAATCAAAGGGTCGGGAAGAAAATAGTCCCAAAGCCTCACCATGGCAGACAGCTAGTATCATTTTTTTTTTTTTTTCCTGTATTTGGAAATCAAATTATAATTCATCTCTTTTCTTAGAATCACTTAAATACCATTTAGTTACCCTGCATTTAAATCAGTTTATCTAAAACCAGATTTTGATCTGTATCTTCACTGATCTTCAAATGAGGATAATCAAAGCTGTTCAGTGAGAAAGGGTTGCTTCTAATACCATCAATATTTACAGTCATATTTAGTTTCTGTAACACTCAACTCTTCTCATGTTACACATTTCCACACTGTTTCACGATGAAATACGTTTTCAGTAGAAGATAAATTATTCACGTACTATAATTATGAACAATCTGAAGTAAAATATATGCAAAAAAAAAAAAAAGAAAAAGAAAGAAAACAAATTAAAAAGCAAGATCACACAAGAGAACTGTGTTACAAGGCCATTTAATCTGGTTGTCTTGTCACACTGAAAAGGAAAGTGAAAAGAGGCAGAGGGCTGTGAATGACAGATTTTTGTTCTTAATATATTCATTCTGCTGTATACATTAGCACACATTCATAATGGTAGATTTGTAGAGATATTTATCTTACAGAAATCTGTATTTCTAAGAAGCACACATTAAGAAGTCCAACTCAGTATGGTGAGATACCCTCACACCAGTATGAACAGTGATCAAAGCAGCATCTGTGTTGCTAAAATGTCTTGAATCTCATGTAAAATTCTGCATGCATATGTATAAAACATGCCCTTCGTGCAATCTAGACACCAAACAAAATCTTTTTATGGGCATATAAGTGTCCTACATTGACTGAATATTTTATTTTTATTTAACGGTTATCTTAATGAGAATACAGCTATACTCTAGCCAGGATTTCAATTAAGAAATCTTGGATCTGGTGATAGTGAGTGGAGATTTCAGTGGAGGTTGCTCATCTTAATTTGAAATACTTTCCATTCTGTCATCCAAAATAACCTTATAAAATAGTTGATGAAGAATGGACCAGAAAAGTGGAAAACTAAGGAGACTAAAAATAAGCTGAACTGCTGGGCTCAAAGAGCTGTGATTGTCAGCATGAAGTCAGTCAACACTGATGTATGCCAGAAGTCAGTACTAGTACCAGTACTCTGTCTTCACTTATGACATGATAATGGAGTATAGAGAACTCAGCAAATTTATAGGCGATACCTGGTTGAGAGGAGTACCTAATGGACCAGAGAGTTGTGTTGACGGTCGGAGTGATTTTGCAGGATAAATAGTCTAAAATGAACCTAAAATTAACTAACATAAAAAGGCTAAGTCATGGTTTCAGGTACAGATTGTGAACTTGTTTGGCAGAAATGGGCTTCAGAGTGGACACCAAGTTAGACAGAAGTGTGCTTTCATGGCAAAGAATAAAATCAGCTTCCTATACTGCATCAAGTAGACCTCTGCTAGCAGGATAATGGAGGGGAATCTCCAGTTTTTCTCAGCCCTGATTAGGCATATAGGTTTGATATTATGAAGAATTTCTTCTCAGAAGGAGTGATCAAGTATTGGAATAAGTTGCCAAGGGAAGCAGTGGAGTCACTGTACTAGGAGGTATTTAAGGAAAGAATAAGTTTAGTACTTAGAGAAGTGGGTTAGTGGGCAATATTTGTGGTAGTTGGGTGGTTGGACTAGATGGTCTTAAAGGTCTTTTCCAATCCTAAGGATTCTATAATTCTATGACATATGGATTTCTGAGCTCCCTGCTACAGGGGAGATATGGACATACTGGAGGAAGTCCATTAAAGAGCAAAAATGATGAAAAGACGGGAGAGGTTGAGAAAACTGGAACTACTTAGCCTGGAGTAGGACAGGCTCAGGGGGATCTTATCCAATTGTAAACACTTAAGGCATTTAAGGAGTGGCCTAAAGTTACACCAGGGTAGAGTCAGTTTGGATATTGTTAATATTTCTTAGGATATTATGTAATTTCTTCTCCAAAAGATTGGTCAAGCACTGGAATGGGCTTCTGAAGGAGGTGGTTGGAGCTGTTCAAGAAATGTTTAGATGTTGTATTAACAGATATGGTATAGTGGTGATAGGTACACAGTTGGACTGGATGATCTTGAGGGTCTTTTCCAACCTTGGCTATTCTATGATTCTTTTCTTCATGACAGAAAGTAAAGATGATAGAGTTAGAACCTTTGCACTGGTGCTTGGAGAAAGGCCAAGAGGGAATGAAAACGATGTAAAACACAGAAAATTCCACTTCAACATGAAAACTTTTTTTCTTTATTTTCTTAGTGAAAGTGATCAAACACAGGAACAGCTTGCATAAAGAGACTGTGGAATCTCCATCTTTGGAAATATATAAAACCCAACTTGACATGGCTCTGAGCAACCTGCTATATCAGTCAAGAGCAATTGCATTGCTGAAAACAATCAAATCCCTTATATCATTACTGACTTGATTGTTTCAATGTTATCCACAGTCTCTCCTCTTTAAAAAATAACTAATTTTATATATAAGGAGAAGATGATTTCAGACCTGAATTTTAATTTACAGCTTTACCCATAAAATTCCATGCAGTTGAGTAAAACGTTAGTAATTCAAAATTTAAAATATGGACTTCCTTGTTTAAAAATACTTCCTTGAAATTTTTACTGATTGCACTGAACATTATAAAATTGTCTTTAGTGATTGCTTTTCACCACTGACTTAACGTTGTCTTTATTATAGTACTCAGAAGGTATCAAAAAGGTATCTTTAGAGTTCAGGCTTGCACTGTTGATTCTGTCATTTACTGTCCTGTGAGAAATAATTTTGATAAAGAAAATACAGAATGATTTTCTGTTGAAAATGTGGCTGTAACAGAACTAACCAGGTAGTACATCTTTAAATATTACACTTAGAAAAACACAGTAATTTTTAAGCATATTTTACCAATATTATGAATATTGATAAGTAAGCTACAGTCATTAGAAAAGGAAATGTAGTAAGCAGAGTAATCAAAATTAGTCTGCAGGATGAGACAGACTTCAGTCACTGAAATACCATATTAAGAGCAATTGCCTCAACCAAAGATCATTTAAATCTTTTCAGTAGCTTAATGGGTTTTAAATCAGATCTCAGAAAGCTATTTTTTTTTTCCCAGAGTAGTTTTTAAACTCTTACAAACTCTTTAAACTAATCCAAGCACTGCTGATAAGAGGAGAATATATGAAAGAAAGAGAGCTGCAGCTATTTCTAATCTACATTCATAGAAAATGCTGCAGTCTTTAGGGACCTTTAAATAAATAGCCCCTGACTGGACATCCAAATGCTATCTACAAAAATAAATCACCATATACATTTTATATATTTCAGTACTTTTCTAAGTAGGCAGGTAACATATCAACAACAGCGGATAAATCAGATATACCCAAATCATCCATCAGCTTTTTGTCTTCAGATAAATGCCATCATTTCATTTTTGAAGGTCTAATTTGTCAATTTATTTCTTTTCCCAGTCATATATATATATTTTTTTTTTTTTGCTTAAAGCACCCATAATGATATTTAGCCAAACCTTATTTATAGATGAAACTTTTTCAGATAGACGTTTGGTTTTTTTTATTTGTTTATTTTTGAATCAAACCATTTAGTAAGTATTTGTTCCAATTTATAACAATAACAATTCATGCTATGTTTGCTGCTCTAAATGCTTTACTGTTGTTTTGGCTGCTTCCTACATATTTACAGCTTTAGGTAGAGGTGAAGATATTTCATTAGGGACTCTAGCAATTTCTTAAACGATGACAGGGAAATAAAACAGTTGTTTATTTAAATCTGCAGCTTAAATAAAATGTACTTCAAGCAATATGCCATGGGAAATAATCTTTCAACAGTTTTTAAAAAATAAGACATGGGCAGAACATGAAACAAGAAATAATTACACTGAGGCTATGTTCTTCCCTTATGTATTCATGCACCTTAAAAGCATATATTTTAAATGAGAAAACAATCTTATCTTTCAACAACACAAAACAAGGTATGTTGTAAAACATATAATGCAGAAGTCGTGTAATTTGTCATTCAAAAGAACACTAGTCCCTTTGGTAACTTCAGTTTTAGTAAATGCTCTGTGTTCTTGAAATGAGAATTCTTGGAAGTTTATTTTAGTATAATTACATATACCTTGGAGAAAAATTCTAAGCTACTGTGAAAGGAATAGTCAAGTTGGTACTATAAACAAATTTTCAAAGCTAAAAAACAAATATGGAAAAAAAAAAACAAAAACAAAAATCTGAATACAAAAAATCTACAAGTGAGGCTCGGGGGAATGTTATTGGGAAGTCAAGCGTATTAGCATAACTTAAAATCTGTCCCACATTGTAACTGACTTCAGAATTCAAAATATAAAAGTAGTGATGTATACAAAATAGAAATGAAAATTTCTTCCTCACAACTCCTACCACCTCTCTCTCTCGTTATCACAGGTCCAGAGGCTTAGCTCATCACTTTTCTTTGTAACCTTCTAGTCGGCTCTCTAGAAATCAGGGATTATTTGTGTCAACAACTACAGCAACAATAAAATATAGACTGAGGCTGGAATAAACTTCATTTAATTTCAGGTATACTACTCATTATAATGAAGGGAAAAAAGTGGTATTTCCAGAAACTGATTAATTCTGGAGTAAAATGAGAGACTTAAGAGAGTCAGGATGAGTTTTTCTTTGGAGAACACTCTCTTGGAGCAGAAATAAAGTTCACTTTACAGATCACAACAACAAAATGTCACTGTCTTCAGTAGGTACCTGATGTGTACCAGGTTTCTACCATAACCAGTATTCTATCTGTAGAATTATTCTTCTCTCTTCATAGTATATACCAATATGTGATTAGCTGAATGGATAAATGGATATTCAAACTTGATTGATAGACTATATTAACTATCTATCTTACCTTAAAGATACTTGATATGCTCAAAGGCATCTGAGAAACATGATAGAGATGGCTCAGGGCATCATATCCATATGAAGTGGCAGCTGGAAACCAGGAAGGGTCTGAGGATATCTCTGTGTGGGTGTCTCAGCTGCACTGAGACTCAGCTATCTTGTTTATGTTCACATATTACATCATGATTTCTTCTCTGAGGACCTGATTCTGAAGAGTTCTCTAACCTCAGATCATGATATGCTCATACTCACAGAGATATCTGTTTTATCTTATATTATTCTCCAGAGAATTTAAGAATAATCCATTACCTATGAATATTAAATTTTTAATAGACTTGTTGCCTTCAAATGCTTCATTTTCAAGCATAAAATTCACTAGTTATTAACTTACAAGCTTTTGCTTTCGGGGGTTCTTAATGCTTAGAAGCCTTTTTTCTTCTTTTTGTTTGTTTTTTTCCCCTAATGTGTATTGCAGGAAATTTAGATTATTTTTAAAGATGAGCACTGAAAGGAAACAATTTTTTTCCAAGCCAGATAGATGGTGAGGATAGGTTTTTTTGAAGGTGTGAAATCTTTGGTAGTCCCATGTTGATTCTCAGTACTCACTGAGGTAACTATGAAACACAATTAGCACAGTATGATACCAACTTCATTATTAAGAATCAAAAAAAAGATCTCAGCAAGTCACTTTCTCACATTCAAGCCATTTTAATGAACACATGGGATGAACTGAAATACAAGTTGGCATGTTACATTAATTCAGTGTAGGAGTTTCTATAAAAGGAAGGGTTTACAGCACAATACTGTGGTTTGCTTGTAGCTCTGGTTGAAGACAAAAGTAAATGAACCAGACTCACCTTCAGATTTTCTTGCAATCTGTTAAACCTGGAAAATCAACTCTTTCTTACAAACCATTCTTCTGAGGTGCAAATATCCTTCATGGATGTCAGAGTAAGGACATGAAGCTCCAGACCCTTGTTAATCTTCCTTTAATTCTCCTTCTTCTTAAGCAGACTTCCTCTGGTTTATATCTTCACACTGCGGCAATATAATGGATACATATAGTATCATAAGCCATGTAATGTATTTCATTAACTGTGTATACTTTATACATAAGTAGTATGGGAGTACATTAGAATTGAATATCATGTCAATCTTTTTGCCTTTTTTTTTTCCTTTTATTTTTCATTTGTTTTCCTAAGGAAGACTGAATATATTTGCTAAAAGAAAAAAAAAAAAAAAGCAAACAAAAAAGCTTTTATTTAACATTCAACTCTGATGAATATTTGAATCTAAAAGTGTTTCAGTTAGCTCTAGTTTGCATGTTCAAAATCCTTCTTTGTAAAACATTTGCAAAGCACATAAACCATAATCAGCATACCAACAACAAACTATTGATAGAATCTTTTATTCTTTGCATAATAACTATTTCCAATGAGTATGCTTCAATTTTTAAACTCTTGGCAGTCACAAAATCCTTGCAGAGTAGAATTTGTACAAAATAACCTTTCTCTGTTCAGATCAATGCTTCCTGTATCCAAATGTAGTTCCAACCTATCAGAATGCTGAGTCCCTTTGATATATTTAGAGTGAACATTTAAATGAAATGGGAATGAAAAGAAGGAAAAGGTCACAAACTTGTAAATAGTTCCTTATAAAAGATATGTTTGACCACCTAATATGCCACAGTAGGAACAAGAGTTAGATTAAGGCCTGCAATCTCAATTCAGACAGATATTACTCATTATTACCATTCTTCAGTAGTACTTCCAGCAAGATTATTACTTGTGTAGAATTGCATTATCCAATCTCAATGCCAGTTTCATTGTAATGTTTATTCATTTTCCAATTTTGTATATTATTTGAACTGCAGCTTCCTGGAGAACTCGAGGTTATTCCCAGTAAGTCATGAGAGACTTACCACCCTCTATCATCTTTTTCTATCATACACAATTTTTTTTTCTCTATCTGTCTCCTATTTTGTGTCTTTGACTTCATAAGAACTAAGAAATATTTTTAATTGTTACTTCTTGATACCATGATAGCTCTAGAGGATCCAACCAAGACATGGACCAGTTCATGTCAGGTTGAATACACTTTCTGAGATTTAGTGCCAGATTCACAGTCCAACAGACAGTATTTAATTACAACATTACTTCTTAAAATTACAAAAATAATGAAAAATATCAGTAGCAATAATTCATCTGTGGACTGTAATGAAAATCTGTGCTCCCCTAAGCCAGGCAACATGCAGTAAGGAAAACAAGCTTTTTAATCTGGGTATCGTAGAAGATGTTAAAAAAAAAAAAAAAAAAAGCAAAATACCATGTAAGACAATGCTGTAATTACTGTAATTAAAACTACGTAAGTAAAAGGGATTTTGTTTTGCTTTTGTGAGAACCATGATATGAAACAGCAGAATAAGTATTTTCTAGCTGTTTTACTCTTTTTGTGTAGTATCCAACAACATATAATATAGACAGAAATATATGACACACAGGAAAAAAAGAATAATTTTTATTCTGAACTAAGTATCTGTTCCGTCCATCTAAACTTAATCCTTCAATGTAATTTTCTCAGATCCTATTTCAAAATGCCCTGACAAATGTAGAATGCAGAGCTCCCACCTGGATTTCTCAGTTATATGGAAATCTCTCAGACTGCATCCCTGCTCCCTTCAGGCTGCCCCAGGGACAGAATCGTGGGATCACTTTGCAATGATTAGAGTTTCAGCTATCAGAGACCTTGATTCCAACATGGCTTTCAGTTTATGAAGAGTATTTTGTTGGTTTGGTTTGGATTGTTCGTTTTGGTTGTTGTTCTTTGCTTGTTTTGTTTGGTTTTGTCGTTATTATACTTGTGTTCAAAGGATTGGTTTTCTTTCAAAGAATGAAAATATTCAAAAGTTTTTACAGTATTATTCCTACTGTTTTAGACTGTCATTATCACAAAGATAACAACATAAATGGAAGTTTCATCTCTATGCACATGATCAGAACAAAATTTTCCAAACTCTTTGAGATCTGCAGGATTTAAGTAACTCTATCCTAAATAATATTATGAACAATACCAATTGCTAAATCAGCTTGTCCACTTCAGTCTCAGTGGGTTTGTTATGGTTTAACCAAGCAGGTAGACAAGCACCACACAGCCTTTCACTCACCCCCTGCTCTTGCTGTGGGATGGAGGAGCGAGTCTGAATAAAAGGTAGAACTTGTAGGTAGAGATGAAAACTATTTACTGAGACAGAGAAAAGTATGAGAGAAATAACATTAATGATGACTGTGTATGTATATATACATATGATGACATGCATGCACATACATATACATACATAAATGATGCACTAAAAGATTGCTCACCACCAGCCAACTGATGCCTTACCATGCAGTACCCCAAGGGACTGCAGTCCCCTGGAGTGAAACAAACAAAACATCAGTGTTTTATCAACACTGTTTTTCTTCTAAAGGCAAAATATAACATCGTACCAGATACTAGGAAGGAAATTAACTCTGTCCCAGTTAAAACTAGGACAGAGCAGAGTGTATGGCTTCTGATGGTGTTGCTTGGCTGAAATATATGTTTTCGTTTTCTTCCAACACCATTTTTGAAAAAAAAAATTATTCTGTTATAAATTGGAAGGAACCATGGAAAGAAGATTGCATTTTGTCATCATAAGGAAAGAAAATTCACATTTTTGGCTGGGTAAACCTTTTATTCGCTTTGCTTTCCTTCTTCAGGATCAAGTAATTTCTCCTCAGTACCAGTGTTTCAGTTTTCCTTTTCAAGGTGTATTGTTTGAAACTGTTGACTATTATAAGATGATGTTTTATATTAAAAATGAACTGAACAAAATTCTCCTAATCAGCTTGAGTTTCCCTAGTTCTGCAAAGTGCTGAATCCCTATCAAATTTCATGATTTTTCTATATTTACTACTCTGATAAAGGATCCACTAAATACTGACAATTTAGTCTCAATAGTTTCTTGGAATCACTCTTTCACATTAACCTGTACATTAAAAAAGAATAAATCAGAGAAGATATATTAATGAATAGTTTTATGAGAAACTATGATTTACGTAAATATACATTGGGTATATGTTTTCTTCAGGACAAATCTTTTCAGTTATAACAAGAAATCCCTGACCAAGATAGCACTAATTGTATTGCTTAGGCACACTGAGTAGGGATTTCATTTCACACATCACAAACTATCCACACAACCTTGTCGTAGTAATATTTCACACATAACTTTTTCTAGCAAAGTCTAATCTTCCTATCCTTGTTTCACAGTCCACTACACCGAAACAAAGCTCAGTTAAATCTTAATAAAAAAAAAAAAAGAAGGAAAATTAAAAAGAAAAAAGCTGCATGAGCTTATCTCAGACCTTTTTCCCTAAATTTGCTGAAAGTTTGTGCAATATCAGCTGTAATGCACACGCAGTTCTCTGGTAACCACTAATGGAGAGCCTTACTTATACAAAAGATTCAAGGGAAAGGATAATTATGCATACAAAGACAAAAAATACTAAGATAATAATTAGATTTAGGTGATTGACATAAAGTTAATTAATATTTTATTTTTATTTGCTTTTGTATAAATACTGTATTTGAAAGCTTTTGAAATGCAAGCTCTTTTATTCTCAGTTATCAATTTATACATCACAAAGGAAAATATGATTACATAGTTTCCCTTTAAAAGGTTTTGGATGATACTAAAGTGTGGTACTCTATTGTTTTGCGCACCGTTTCTACATAAAAGTCTTATTTTCTATCAGAATGAATATGTTAGTAAGAGAAATTCTCCTTTTCTAGAAATGTTATATCCCATGTGTGTTACAAAGGTCTTAGATCCACTTCTGAAAACACTTTAAGGGTCACTGTCAAAGTAAAAGTATTAGTTGGCCCATTGGTCTATTATGGTGCATGTTTCTCTATGTAGCTTTTTGCTTCTAGATGTAAAACAGGTATGTGATAAGATGAAATAATGTAAGTTCTGCCATTCAACATAATGCTAAACATATTTGTATATATCACAATGGAGTAAATTCACTTCTGTATAGTAATTAGAGGAATAGTAATTTGCATCAGGTGTAGATCTGCTCCTCTGTATCTGTTGTGTTGAAAAAAAAAGATCTAAATTGAATGACTGATTGCTAGAAAATTACGGCAGATATTTGAAAGTGTGTATACAAATGAAAGTGAATTTTATTAACATTAAGTAGAACTCATTCTCCATTTAAGTCAGAAATATGGAATACTAGGCACACCCCTTTTCTCACAGGACCACTGGGAAGACCAAGACCAGAATAAATTTTCTTTTGTTATGATTGTTTTAAGTGTATTTTCTGAAATTTCTATTTCCCTCTAATTATTTTTAAGAGATTTTGAAGTCTTTAAATATTCTTCCCCTTTATTTATTTCTCCGGAGAGAACATTGCTGCTCAAATAACAGCCATTGAAAAGTAGATAGACAGGACTGACATATCAATAATGTTGGCAGGTGTGCTTTCACTGTGTAGAAAGCAATTTAGTATATTCCTGCAACCCACTGAACTTTTCTCATTTTAGGGGAAATTTAGTGGATGCAGTGGACTTGTTTGATTTGGTCATTTTTAAGTGTCTAAGACTTAGGAAAACTCAGCAGGTGTTTTGTCTGTTGTGCATTACATTTTTCTCATGTTTTATTCCATGTATATGGCTTTCTATGTGTCAGTGTGCTGGGAACTTATTTTAACACTCTAGAGAAATACCATTACTGATAAATAAACAAAAAGTTTGATTTTTAGTTTAGTTTATTTTTTCTTAAATTTAGCTCTGCGTATAATAATGCATTCATATTATTATATGCTTTTTTTTCTCAACCCACTGTGACTATTAGACAGTATTTAGAATTTCCATGTCATCAACAGCGCAGTATTACTATTATTGAGTATTGAGTATTACTATTCCATTTAAGATATGTCTAATTTTGCATGG
>JALIRH010000309.1:0-23559 GCA_023055505.1 Callipepla californica brunnescens | reverse complement strand
GATATGGGGATCAGTGTCGTGATATTGGGATCAATGTCGGGATATGGGGATCAGTGTCGCGATATTGGGATCAATGTCGGGATATGGGGGATCAGTGTCGCGATATTGGGATCAGTGTCGGGATATTGGGATATATGTTGGGATATTGGGGAGAAATGTCGGGATATGGGGATCAGTGTCGTGATATTGGGATCAATGTCGGGATATGGGGATCAGTGTCGCGATATTGGGATCAATGTCGGGATATGGGGATCAGTGTCGCGATATTGGGATCAATGTCGGGATATGGGGGATCAGTGTCGCGATATTGGGATCAATGTTGGGATATGGGGATCAGTGTCACGATATTGGGATCAGTGTCGGGATATTGGGATATATATTGGGATATTGGGGAGAAACATCAGGATATTGGGATCAATGTCGGGATACTGGGAGAAATGTCGGGATATTGGGAGAAATGTTGGGATATTGGGATAAATGTCGGGATATGGGGGATAAATGTTGGGATATTGGGATCAATGTCGGGATATTGGGATATATGTTGGGATATTGGGGAGAAATGTCGGGATATCGGGATCAGTGTCGTGATATTGGGATCAGTGTCGGGATATGGGGGATCAGTGTCGCGATATTGGGATCAATGTCGGGATATGGGGATCAGTGTCGCGATATTGGGATCAGTGTCGGGATATTGGGATATATATTGGGATATTGGGGAGAAACATCAGGATATTGGGATCAATGTCGGGATACTGGGAGAAATGTCGGGATATTGGGAGAAATGTTGGGATATTGGGATAAATGTCGGGATATGGGGGATAAATGTTGGGATATGGGGATCAGTGTCGGGATATTGGGATATATGATGGGATATTGGGATGAATGTCGGGATATTGGGATGAATGTCGGGATGTGGGGATCAGTGTCGCGATATTGGGATCAATGTCGGGATATCGGGATCAGTGTCGCGATATTGGGATCAGTGTCGGGATATGGGGGATCAGTGTCGCGATATTGGGATCAATGTTGGGATATCGGGATCAGTGTCGCGATATTGGGATCAGTGTCGGGATATGGGGGATCAGTGTCGCGATATTGGGATCAATGTCGGGATATGGGGGATCAGTGTCGCGATATTGGGATCAATGTCGGGATATGGGGGATCAGTGTCACGATATTGGGATCAATGTCGGGATATGGGGATCAGTGTCGGGATATGGGGGATAAATGTTGGGATATGGGGGATCAGTGTCGCGATATTGGGATCAGTGTCGGGATATTGGGATCAATGTCGCGATATTGGGGATCAACGTTGGGATATTGGGATTAATGTCGGGATATTGGGGGATCAGTGTCACGATATTGGGGATCAATGTCGGGATATTGGGAGAAACATCGGGATATTGGGGAGAAATGTTGGGATATTGGGAGAAATGTCAGGATATTGTGGATCAATGTCGGGATATGGGGATCAATATTGGGATGTTGGGAGAAATGTCGGGATATTGGGGACCAGTGTCGCGATATTGGGATGAATGTTGGGATATGGGGATCAATGTTGGGATCAGTGTCGCGATATTGGGATGAATGTCGGGATATTTGGGAGAAATGTCAGGATCTGGGGGAGAAATGTCGGGATATGGGGATCAATGTCGGGATCTTAGGGTTCAATGTCGGGATATTGGAGATAAATGTCAGGATATTGGGGGAAATGTTGGGATTATGGGAGAAATGTCGGGATATGGGGATCGATGTCGGGATATTGGGAGAAATGTCGGGATATGGGGTTCAATGTCGGGATGTTGGGATATAGATCAGGATATTGGGGATCAATGTGAGAATATTGGGATCACTGTCAGGATATTGGGAGAAATGTCGGGATATTGGGATCAATGCTTTGGGGTCATTTGCAGCTTTGGGGTGTGGGGCTGCTCACAGCTTTGGGGTCACTCGCAGCTTTGGGGTCTGAGGTTGCTCTCAGGTTTAGGATCTGGGAGCACTCCTGGTTTTGGGGTCAGTCGTGGTTTTGGGGTTACTACTGGCTTTGGGGTCGCTCACGGCTTTGGGGTCTGGGGACACCCACGGCTTTGGCTTTGGGGTCACTCACAGCTTTGGGGTCTGAGGTTGCTCTCAGGTTTAGGATCTCGGAGCACTCCTGGCTTTGGGGTCAGTCGTGGTTTTGGGGTTACTACTGGCATTGGGGTCGCTCACAGCTTTGGGATCACTCACAGTTTTGGGGTCTGAGGTTGCTCTCAGGTTTAGGATCTGGGAGCACTCCTGGTTTTGGGGTCAGTCGTGGTTTTGGGGTTTCTCATGGCTTTGGGGTCGCTCATGACTTTGGGATCTGGGGACACTCGTGGTTTTGGGGTCACTCATGACTTCAGGGTCTGGGGCTGCTCACAGCTTTGGGGTCACTCACAGCTTTGGGGTGTGGGGACACTGATGGTTTTGGGGTCTCAGACCGCTCGTAGTTCTGGGGTCACTCACGGCTTTGGTTTTGGGGTCACTCGCAGCTTTGGGGTCTGAGGTTGACTCTCAGGTTTAGGATCTCGGAGCACTCCTGGTTTTGGGGTCAGTCGTGGTTTTGGGGTTTCTCATGGCTTTGGGGTCGCTCATGACTTTGGGATCTGGGGACACTCGTGGTTTTGGGGTCACTCATGACTTCAGGGTCTGGGGCTGCTCACAGCTTTGGGGTCACTCACAGCTTTGGGGTCTGGGGACACTCATGGCTTTTGGGGTCTCAGACCGCTCGTAGTTCTGGGGTCACTCACAGCTTTGGCTTTGGGGTCACTCACAGCTTTGGGGTCTGAGGTTGCTCTCAGGTTTAGGATCTGGGAGCACTCCTGGTTTTGGGGTCAGTCCTGGTTTTGGGGTTTCTCATGGCTTTGGGGTCGCTCATGGCTTTGGGGTCTGGGGACACAACTTTGAGGACAGGGGGCACTCAGCTTTGGGGTCTGGGGACACTCATAGTTTTGGGGTCACTCACGGCTTCGGGGTCTGGGGCTGCTCACAGCTTTGGGGTCACTCACAGCTTTGGGGTCTGAGGTTGCTCTCAGGTTTAGGATCTCGGAGCACTCCTGGTTTTGGGGTCAGTCGTGGTTTTGGGGTTTCTCATGGCTTTGGGGTCGCACAGCTTTGGGGTCTGGGGACACAACTTTGAGGACAGGGGGCACTCAGCTTTGGGGTCTGGGGACACTCGTGGTTTTGGGGTCACTCACGGCTTTGGGGTCTGGGAGAACTCATGGTTTTGGGGTATCTCAGAACTTTGGGGTCTGGGGCTGCTCACAGCTTTGGGGTCACTCCTGGCTTTGGGGTGTGGGGACACTGATGGTTTTGGGGTCTCAGACCGCTCGTAGTTCTGGGGTCACTCACGGCTTTGGTTTCGGGGTCACTCACAGCTTTGGGGTCTGAGGTTGCTCTCAGGTTTAGGATCTGGGAGCACTCCTGGTTTTGGGGTCAGTCGTGGTTTTGGGGTTACTACTGGCTTTGGGGTCGCTCACGGCTTTGGGGTCTGGGGACACAACTTTGAGGACAGGGGATACTCGTGGTTTTGGGGTCACTCACGACTTTGGGGTTTTGGAGAACTCATGGTTTTGGGGTATCTCAGAACTTTGGGGTGTGGGGCTGCTCACAGCTTTGGGGTCACTCGCAGCTTTGGGGTCTGAGGTTGCTCTCTGGTTTAGGATCTGGGAGCACTCCTGGCTTTGGGGTCAGTCGTGGTTTTGGGGTTTCTCATGGCTTTGGGGTCGCTCACGGCTTTGGGGTCTGGGAGAACTCATGGTTTTGGGGTATCAGAATTTTGGGGTCTGGGGCTGCTCGCCGCTTTGGGGTCATTTGCAGCTTTGGGGTCACTCACGGCTTTGGGGTCTGGGGACACTGATGGTTTTGGGGTCTCAGACTGCTCGTAGCTCTGGGGTCACTCACGGCTTGGCTTTGGGGTCACTCGCAGCTTTGGGGTCTGAGGTTGCTCTCAGGTTTAGGATCTGGGAGCACTCCTGGTTTTGGGCTCAGTCGTGGTTTTGGGGTTTCTCACGGCTTTGGGGTCGCTCATGGCCTTGGGGTCTGGGGACACAACTTTGAGGACAGGGGGCACTCGTGGTTTTGGGGTCACTCACGACTTTGGGGTTTTGGAGAACTCATGGTTTTGGGGTATCTCAGAACTTTGGGGTGTGGGGCTGCTCACAGCTTTGGGGTCACTCCCGGCTTTGGGGTTGGGGACACTCATGGCTTTGGCTTTGGGGTCTCACAGCTTTGGGGTCTGAGGTTGCTCTCAGGTTTAGGATCTCGGAGCACTCCTGGCTTTGGGGTCAGTCGTGGTTTTGGGGTTACTACTGGCATTGGGGTCGCTCACAGCTTTGGGATCACTCACAGTTTTGGGGTCTGAGGTTGCTCTCAGGTTTAGGATCTGGGAGCACTCCTGGTTTTGGGGTTTCTCATGGCTTTGGGGTCGCTCACGGCTTTGGGGTCTGGGGACACAACTTTGAGGACAGGGGACACTCAGCTTTGGGGTCTGGGAGAACTCATGGTTTTGGGGTATCTCAGAACTTTGGGGTGTGGGGCTGCTCACAGCTTTGGGGTCACTCACGGCTTTGGGGTGTGGGGCTGCTCACAGCTTTGGGGTCACTCGCAGCTTTGAGGTCTGAGGTTGCTCTCAGGTTTAGGATCTGGGAGCACTCCTGGTTTTGGGGTCAGTCGTGGTTTTGGGGTTTCTCATGGCTTTGGGGTCGCTCACGGCTTTGGGGTCTGGGGACACAACTTTGAGGACAGGGGGCACTCAGCTTTGGGATCTGGGGACGCTCGTGGTTTTGGGGTCATTCACGGCTTTGGGGTCTGGGAGAACTCATGGTTTTGGGGTATCTCAGGACTTTGGGGTCTGGGACTGCTCACAGCTTTGGGGTCTGAGGTTGCTCTCAGGTTTAGGATATCGGAGCACTCCTGGTTTTGGGGTCAGTCGTGGTTTTGGGGTTTCTCATGGCTTTGGGGTCGCTCATGACTTTGGGATCTGGGGACACTCGTGGTTTTGGGGTCACTCATGACTTCAGGGTCTGGGGCTGCTCACAGCTTTGGGGTCACTCACAGCTTTGGGGTGTGGGGACACTGATGGTTTTGGGGTCTCAGACCGCTCGTAGTTCTGGGGTCACTCACGGCTTTGGTTTTGGGGTCACTCGCAGCTTTGGGGTCTGAGGTTGACTCTCAGGTTTAGGATCTCGGAGCACTCCTGGTTATGGGGTCAGTCGTGGTTTTGGGGTTTCTCATGGCTTTGGGGTCGCTCACGGCTTTGGGGTCTGGGGACACTCGTGGTTTTGGGGTCACTCACGGCTTTGGGGTCTGGGACTGCTCACAGCTTTGGGGTCACTCGCAGCTTTGGGGTCTGAGGTTGACTCTCAGGTTTAGGATCTCGGAGCACTCCTGGTTTTGGGGTCAGTCGTGGTTTTGGGGTTTCTCATGGCTTTGGGGTCGCTCATGACTTTGGGATCTGGGGACACTCGTGGTTTTGGGGTCACTCACGGCTTTGGGGTCTGGGAGAACTCATGGTTTTGGGGTATCTCAGAACTTTGGGGTGTGGGGCTGCTCACAGCTTTGGGGTCACTCGCAGCTTTGGGGTCTGAGGTTGCTCTCTGGTTTAGGATCTGGGAGCACTCCTGGCTTTGGGGTCAGTCGTGGTTTTGGGGTTTCTCATGGCTTTGGGGTCGCTCACGGCTTTGGGGTCTGGGAGAACTCATGGTTTTGGGGTATCAGAATTTTGGGGTCTGGGGCTGCTCGCCGCTTTGGGGTCATTTGCAGCTTTGGGGTCACTCACGGCTTTGGGGTCTGGGGACACTGATGGTTTTGGGGTCTCAGACTGCTCGTAGCTCTGGGGTCACTCACGGCTTGGCTTTGGGGTCACTCGCAGCTTTGGGGTCTGAGGTTGCTCTCAGGTTTAGGATCTGGGAGCACTCCTGGTTTTGGGGTCAGTCGTGGTTTTGGGGTTTCTCACGGCTTTGGGGTCGCTCATGGCCTTGGGGTCTGGGGACACAACTTTGAGGACAGGGGGCACTCAGCTTTGGGGTCTGGGGACACTCGTGGTTTTGGGGTCACTCACGACTTTGGGGTTTTGGAGAACTCATGGTTTTGGGGTATCTCAGAACTTTGGGGTGTGGGGCTGCTCACAGCTTTGGGGTCACTCCCGGCTTTGGGGTTGGGGACACTCATGGCTTTGGCTTTGGGGTCTCACAGCTTTGGGGTCTGAGGTTGCTCTCAGGTTTAGGATCTCGGAGCACTCCTGGCTTTGGGGTCAGTCGTGGTTTTGGGGTTACTACTGGCATTGGGGTCGCTCACAGCTTTGGGATCACTCACAGTTTTGGGGTCTGAGGTTGCTCTCAGGTTTAGGATCTGGGAGCACTCCTGGTTTTGGGGTTTCTCATGGCTTTGGGGTCGCTCACGGCTTTGGGGTCTGGGGACACAACTTTGAGGACAGGGGACACTCAGCTTTGGGGTCTGGGAGAACTCATGGTTTTGGGGTATCTCAGAACTTTGGGGTGTGGGGCTGCTCACAGCTTTGGGGTCACTCACGGCTTTGGGGTGTGGGGCTGCTCACAGCTTTGGGGTCACTCGCAGCTTTGAGGTCTGAGGTTGCTCTCAGGTTTAGGATCTGGGAGCACTCCTGGTTTTGGGGTCAGTCGTGGTTTTGGGGTTTCTCATGGCTTTGGGGTCGCTCACGGCTGTGGGGTGTGGGACTGCTCACAGCTTTGGGGTCGCCGACGGCATCGGGACCGCTCGTGGCTGTGGTCCGCCGTGTGCCCCGCGCAGTGTGGCCGCCCCACAGCTGCCGTAGGGCGCTGCCGTCCCACAGCTCATCCCAGTATGGCATTCCCGGCGCGGCTGTGGGGCCTTAAGGGCGGTCCCGGCCCCGTGGGGGTCCCCGCGGCGTAGGGGGGATCCCAGCACTGAGCGCCCGGCCGCCCCGATCCGTGCGCCCCACGCCGTTCCCCTCCCCCCCCCCTCTTCCCCCCCCCCCCATCCCCCCCCCCAACGCGGCGCTGTGGGTCGGGACCGCGCTTCCACCTTAAGGCCGCATTCCTCCCGTGGTTTTCCCCGGGCAGCTGCTGCTAAAAATAGGTGGGGCTGCGTGGGGGGCTAAAAATACGGCGGGGAGTGGGGGAGGGGAGGGGGGGTGGGGGGGACGGAGCGGACGGAGCCGAGAGCGGAGCTGGGAGCGGAGCTGGGAGCGGAGCTGGGAGCACTGCGTGGATGCGGAACAGGAGAGGTGGGGGGGGAGGATGAGGAAAGGAAAGGGAAGAAGCCAAGGAAGGAGGGGGACCCGGAGTAGAGGTGGGAGTAAAGTGAGAGCAGAGCCAGGAGTACAGCCGGGAGTAAAGTGAGAGCAGAGCCAGGAGTACAGCCGGGAGTAAAGTGAGAGCAGAGCCAGGAGTACAGACATGACTACAGCCAGGAGTAAAGTAAGAGCTAAGAGCAGAGACAGGACTACAGCCAGGAGTAAAGTGAGAGCAGAGCCAGGAGTACAGACGGGACTACAGCCAGGAGTAAAGAGTAGAGTGAAGAGAAAGAGCCTGGAGTAAAGTGAGAGCAGAGACAGGACTACAGCCAGGAGTAAAGTGAGAGCAGAGCTAGGAGTAGAGCCAGGAATAAAGCCAGGAGTAAAGTAAGCAGAGCTAGGAGTAGAGCCTGGAGTAAAGTGAGAGCAGAGCCAGGAGTGGGGCCAGGAATACAGCCAGGAGTAAAGTGAGAGCAGGGCAAAGAGTAGAGCCTGGAGTAAAGTGAGAGCAGAGACAGGAGTAGAGCCTGGAGTAGAGTGAGAGCAGAGCTACAAGTAGAGCCTGGAGTAAAGTGAGAGCAGAGCCAGGATTACAGTCAGGAGTAAAGTGAGAGCAGAGCTACAAGTAGAGCCAGGAGTACAGCCAGGAGTAAAGTAAGCAGAGCTAGGAGTAGGGCCAGGAGTAAAGTGAGGGCAGAGCTAAGAGTAGAGCCAGGAATACAGCCAGGAGTAAAGTAAGCAGAGCTAGGAGTAGAGCCTGGAGTAAAGTGAGAGCAGAGCAAAGAGCAGAGCCAGGAGTACCGACAGGAGTAAAGAGCAGAGCTAAAATAGAGCCAGGAGTAAAGTGAGAGCGGAGCAAAGAGCAGAGACAAGACTACAGCCAGGAGTAAAGTAAGCAGAGCTAGGAGTAGAGCCTGGAGTAAAGTGAGAGCAGAGCCAGGAGTGGGGCCAGGAATACAGCCAGGAGTAAAGTGAGAGCAGGGCAAAGAGTAGAGCCTGGAGTAGAGTGAGAGCAGAGCTAAAGTAGAGCCAGGAGTAAAGTGAGAGCAGAGACAGGAGTAGAACCTGGAGTAAAGTGAGAGCAGGCGAAAGAGTAAAGCTTGGAGCAGAGCTGGGAGTAGAGGCAAGGTGTGAAGGCAGGAGTAAAGTGAGAGCAGAGCCAGGAGTAGAGCCAGGAGTGCAGCTAGAACCAATTAAAGCCAAGAAGGAATGGAGCCAGGAGCGCAGTGAGGAGCGGAGCCGCGAGCAGAGCCTGGTGTAAAGCTCCGAGTAGTGAGTAAAGCCAAGGAGTAAAGCATGAGCACAGCAAAGAGCTGAGCTAAAGCCGCGAGTACAACTCGGAGCAAGAGATGGGCCGGGAGTACAACTGAGAGTGGAGCTGGGAGTGGAACTATGAGTAGAACTAAGAATAGAGCTAAGAGTAGGGCCAGGAGTAGGGCCAGGAGTAGAACTATGAGTAGAGCTAAGAGTAGAACTGTGAGTAGAGCTAAGAGTGGAGCCAGGAGTAGGGCCAGATGTAGAATCAAGAGTAGAGCCAAGAGTAGGACTTTGAGTGGAGCCGGGAATAGAACTATGAGTAGAGCCAAGAGTAGAACTGTGAGTAGAGCAGAGCCAAGGAGTAGAACCAAAAGTAAGGCCAGGAGTTGAGATAGTAGTAGGGTCTGGAGTAGAACTATGAGTAGAACTAAGAGTAGAGCGAGGAATAGGGCCAGGTGGAGAAGCAGGAGTTGAGTCAGGGGTAGGGCAAGGAGTAGAAATAAGAGTGGAGCCAGGAGTAGAACTAAGAGTAAGCAGTAGAGATAAAGATAGTGGCATGAGTAGAACTGAGAGTAGAGCCAGGAGCTGAGCCAGAAATAGGACCGGGAGTGGAACTAAGAGTAAAGTCAGTGTACAGCAAAGAGCATGTCTATGTCCAGGAGTAGGACTGTGAGAAAAGAGTAGAGCTAAGAGTAGAACCGTGAGTAAACAGTAGAGCCAAGAGTAGAACCATGAGTAAAGAGAGAACCAAGAGTAGAACTATGAGTAGAGCCAAGAGCAAAGCTGAGAGTAGAACTATGAGTAGAGTCAAGAGTAGAACTATGAGTAGAGCCACAAGTAGAACTACAAGTAGAGCCAAGAGCAAAGCCAAGAGTAGAACTATGAGTAGAACCAAGATTGGAACTATGAGTGAAGAGTAGAGCCAGGAGTAGAACTATGAGTAGAGCAGAGCCAAGAGTAGAACTATGAGCAGAGCTAAGAGCGAAACTAAAAGTAGAACTGTGAGTAGAGCCAAGAGTAGAGTCATGAGTAGAACTATGAGTAGAGCTAAGAGTAGAACTATGAGTAGAGCCAAGAGTAGAGTCATGAGTAGAACTATGAGTAGAGCCAAGAGTAGAGTCATGAGTAGAACTATGAGTAGAGCTAAGAGTAGAACTATGAGTAGAGCCAAGAGTAGAGTCGTGACTAGAACTATGAGTAGAGCCAAGAGTAGAACTACAGGTAGAGCCAAGAGCAAAGCTAAGAGTAGAACTATGAGTAGAGTAGAGCCAAGAGTAAAACTAGGAGTAGAACTAAGAGCAAAGCTAAGAGTTGAACTATGGTTTAGCCAAGAGTAGAACTATGAGTAAGGAGTAGAGCCGAGAGTAGAACTATGAGTAGAGCAGAGCCAGGAGTAGAACTACGAACAGAGCTAAGAGCAAAGTTAAGAGTAGAACTGTGAGTAGAGTCAAGAGTAGAACTATGAGTAGAGACAAGAGTAGAACTACAAGTAGAGCCAAGAGCAAAGCTAAGAGTAGAACTGTGAGTGGAGTAGAGCCGAGAATAAAACTATGAGTAGAGCTAAGAGCAAAGCTAAGAGTAGAACTGTGAGTAGGCCCAAGAGTAGAGTCATGACTGGAAATATGAGTAGAGCTAAGAGTAATACTATGAGTAGAGCCAAGAGTAGAACTATGAGTAGAGCCAAGAGTAGAACTACAGGTAGAGCCAAGAGCAAAGCTAAGAGTAGAACTATGAGTAAGGAGTAGAGCTGAGAGTAGAACTATGAGTAGAGCTAAGAGCAAAGCTAAGAGCAGAACTATGGTTTAGCCAAGAGTAGAACTATGAGTAGAGTAGAGCCAAGAGTAAAACTAGGAGTAGAGCTAAGAGCAAAGCTAAGAGTAGAACTATGAGTAAGGAGTAGAGCCGAGAGTAGAACTATGAGTAGAACCAAGAGCAAAGCTAAGAGCTGAACTATGGTGGAGCCATGAGTAGAACTGTGAGTGGAGCCATGAGTAAGCCACGAGTAAGCCATGAGTAAGCCACGAATAGGCCATGAGTAAGCCACGAGTAAGCCATGAGTGAGCCACGAATAGGCCATGAGTAAGCCACGAGTAAGCCATGAGTGAGCCATGAATAGGCCATGAGTAAGCCACGAGTAAGCCATGAGTAAGCCACAAGCAAGGCTGCCCCACGTGCAGTCCGTTGCTGCCCCACTCCTCCATCCCGCGCTGGGGCGGTGCGGTGGCGGCACGTTGCTCCCAGTTGTAACGCCGGCACCGCTTTACTCGGCCTTTACTCACAGGAAGATCGTGACCAAGATCGACGGCGACAAGGACGGCTTCGTGAGCGTGGAGGAGCTGCGGGAGTGGATCAAGTTCGCGCAGAAGCGGTGGATCTATGAGGACGTGGAGCGGCAGTGGAAGGGCCACGACCTCAACGGGGACGGAACGGTGTCGTGGGATGAGTACCGCAACGCCACCTACGGATCCGTCCTGGGTACCGGGCCCCGCCACCCCATAGCGACCCCATAGCGCCGCGACCCCATAGCACTGCGACCCCATAGCACCACAACCCCATAGCGTCACAACCCCATGACCCCATAGCACCATGACCCCATAACACCAGGACCCCATAACACCAGGACCCCCTAACACCATGACCCCGTAGTGCCATGACCCCGTAACACCATGACCCCATAGCACCATGACTCCCATAACACCACAACCCCATAACACCATGACCCCGTAACACCAGGACCCCATAACACCACGACCCCGTAACACCAGGTCCCCATGACCCCATAGCACCACGACCCCATAACACCAGGACTCCCTAACACCACGACCGCGTAGCACCATGACCCCATAGCATCATGACCCCATGACCCCATAGCACCACAACCCCATAACACCAAGACCCCATGACCCCATAGCACCACGACCCCATAACACCACGACCCCGTAACACCAGGACCCCATAACACCATGACCCCATAGCACCACGACCTCATAGCACCACGACCCCATAACACCACGACCCCATAGCACCATGACCCCGTAGCGCCACAACCCCATAACACCATGACCCCATAACACCACGACCCCATAGCACCATGACCCCGTAGCGCCACAACCCCATAACACCATGACCCCATAACACCACGACCCCATAGCACCATGACCCCGTAGCGCCACAACCCCATAACACCATGACCCCATAACACCACATCGGTCACCCTACACAGCAGTTGGGGTTGGGGTTTGGTTGTGGGTTAAGGATAAAGGTCTGGGTTTGGGATTTGGGATTAGGGTCTGGGTTTGGGGTTGGGTTTCAGTAAGGGGTCAGGATTTGGGGTTAGGGTTGGGGTTAAGGGTCAGGGTTTGGGGTTAGGGATTAGTGTCAGGATTCGGGGTTTGGGATTAGGGTCAGGGTTTGGGTTTACGGTCGGGGTTAGGGGTCAGGGTTTGAGGTTTGGGATTAGTGTCAGGGTTTGGGATTTGGGATTAGGGTCAGGGTTTGGGATTTGGGATTAGGGTCAGGGTAAGGGGTTGGGTTTTGGTAAGGGGTCAGGATTTGGGGTTAGGGTTGGGGTTACGGGTCAGGGTTTGGGGTTTGGGATTAGGGTCAGGATTCGAGGTTTGGGATTAGGGTCAGGGTTTGGGGTTGGGATTTGGTTAGGGGTCAGGGTTTGGGTTTAAGGTCGGGGTTAGGGGTCAGGGTTTGGGGTTAGGGATTAGGGTCAGGATTCGGGGTTTGGGATTAGGGTCAGGGTTAGGGGTTGGGATTTAGTTAGGGGTCAGGGTTTGGGGTTGGGGTTAGGGTCAGGGTTTGGGGTCAGCCCTCATTTAATTACCACCCTCATTAGCACTGTTTGGGGGGGGAGGGGGTCCTCGATGACGCCCCTCATTCTCTCCCCCTCCCCCACCCCCAGAGGCTCCAGGCAGCGCCGTATGGGGGAGAAATGGTGAATTCGATCCCTCCTAATTAGTGCCCAGAGCCCTCATTAATTAACCCCACTGATGGACTCCTTCCCTCATCAACCCCACAGTGGCGCTGATGGACACCCTCCCCTCCCCCCCATCGCCCCCCAGCACCCCACACACCACCAGGCACCCCCCTCCCCTCCCCCACACCCCCTCCCTCCCCCCTGCACCGCAGGAGCGCTGGGCGAGGAATTAATTGGCGCTAATTGCCACCGCAGACGACCCCGATCCCGACGACGGCTTCAACTACAAGCAGATGATGGTGCGCGACGAGCGGCGCTTCAAGATGGCCGACCGCGACGGGGACATGGCGGCCACCAAGGAGGAGTTCACCGCCTTCCTGCACCCCGAGGAGTACGACTACATGAAGGACATCGTGGTGCAGGTGGGCACGCGGCCCCGCTCCCAGTTCCCATTGGGTCCCCATTCCCAGTTCCCATTGGGTCCCCGTTCCCAGTTCCCATTGGGTCCCCATTCCCAGGTCCCATTGGGTTACATTGGGTCCCAGTTCCCCACTGGGTCCCCATTCCCAGTTCCCATTGGGTTCCCGTCCCTAGTTCCCATTGGGTCCCAGTTCCCATTGGGTCCCCGTTCCCAGTTCCCATTGGGTCCCAGTTCCCATTGGGTCCCAGTTCCCAGTTCCCATTGGGTCCCAGTTCCCAGTCCCCATTGGGTCCCCGTTCCCAGTTCCCATTGGGTCCCCATTCCCAGTTCCCATTGGGTTCCCGTCCCCAGTTCCCATTGGGTCCCAGTTCCCATTGGGTCCCAGTTCCCAGTTCCCATTGGGTCCCAGTTCCCAGTTCCCCTTGGGTCCCCGTTCCCAGTTCCAATTGGGTCCCAGTTCCCAGTTCCCCTTGGGTCCCCGTTCCCAGTTCCAATTGGGTCCCAGTTCCCAGTTCCCATTGGGGTCCCAGTTCCCATTGGGTCCCCATTCCCATTGGGTCCCCATTCCCAGTTCCCATTGGGCCCCCGTCCCCAGTTCCCATTGGATCCCAGTTTCCAGTTCCCGTTGGTTCCCAGTTCCCAGTTCCCATTGGGTCCCAGTTCCCATTGGGGTCCCAGTTCCCATTGGGGTCCCAGTTCCCAGTTCCCATTGGGTCCCAGTTCCCATTGGGGTCCCAGTTCCCAGTTCCCATTGGGTCCCAGTTCCCAGTCCCCATTGGGTCCCCGTTCCCAGTTCCCATTGGGTCCCCATTCCCAGTTCCCATTGGGTTCCCATCCCCAGTTCCCCTTGGGTCCCCGTTCCCAGTTCCCATTGGGTCCCAGTTCCCAGTTCCCATTGGGGTCCCAGTTCCCATTGGGTCCCCATTCCCATTGGGTCCCCATTCCCAGTTCTCATTGGGTCCCCATTCCCATTGGGTCCCCATTCCCAGTTCCCATTGGGCCCCTGTCCCCAGTTCCCATTGGATCCCAGTTCCCAGTTCCCGTTGGGTCCCAGTTCCCAGTTCCCATTGGGGTCCCAGTTCCCAGTTCCCATTGGGTCCCAGTTCCCCAGTGGGTCCCCATTCCCAGTTCCCAGTGGGTCCCAGTTCCCATTGGGTCCCAGTTCCCATTCGGTCCCCATTCCCAGTTCCCATTGGGTCCCCGTTCCCAGTTACCCACTGCGTCCCCATTCACAGTTCCCATTGGGGTCCCAGTTCCCATTGGGGTTCCAGTTTCCATTGGGGTCCCAGTTCCCATTGAGTCTCGATTCCTAGTTCCCATTGGGTCCCAGTTCCCAGTTCCCATTGGGTCCCAGTTCCCAGTTCCCATTGGGTCCCAGTTCCCAGTTACCCACTGCGTCCCCATTCCCAGTTCCCATTGGGTCCAATTCCCAGTTCCCATTGGGTCCCCGTTCCCAGTTCCCATTGGGTCCCAGTTCCCCACTGGGTCCCAGTTCCCATTGGGTCCCCATTCCCAGTTCCCATTAGGTCCCATTGGGTCCTAGTTCCTATTGGGTCCCATTGGGTCCCAGTTCCCCACTGGGTCCCCATTCCCAGTTCCCATTGGGTCCCAGTTCCCAGTACACCCCCATTCCCAGTACACCCCTTTCCCAGTACATCCCAGTCCAACGTGTGCCGTTCCCAGTACGTCCCAGTCCCACGTGTGCCGTTCCCAGTACGTCCCAGTCCCACATGTCCCGTTCCCAGTACGTCCCAGTCCCACATGTCCTGTTCCCAGTACGTCCCAGTCCCTGCGTGTCCCATTCCCAGTACGTCCCAGTCCCACGTGTGCCATTCCCAGTACGTCCCAGTCCCTGCGTGTCCCATTCCCAGTACATCCCAGTCCCTGTGTCCCATTCCCAGTGTGTCCCAGTCCCATGTGTGCCGTTCCCAGTACGTCCCAGTCCCACATGTCCCATTCCCAGTACGTCCCAGTCCCTGTCCCCCATCCCATTGCGCTGTTCCCGCAGGAGACGATGGAGGACATTGATAAGAACGGGGACGGTTTCATCGACCTCGAGGAGTACATCGGTGAGCGCCCGCACAGAGCGGATCCCACAGAGCGGATCCCACAGCCCAGATCCCACAGCCCAGATCCCACAGCGGATCCCACAACCCAGAGCGGATCCCTCAGAGCGGATCCCACAACCCTTATCCCACAGAGCGGATCCCACAGAGCAGATCCCACAGTGCGGATCCCACATGTCCCAGATCCCACAGTGTGGATCCCACAGTGTGGATCCCACAGCCCGGATCCCACAGAGCGGATCCCACAGCCCAGATCCTACAGCCCAGCCTTGAACCCACATACCAGATCCCACAGCCCAGCCCAGATCCCACAGCCCATTACCCCAACCCGTGATCCCATATCCCCCTGAGATCCCATACCCCAGCCCAGGATCCCATATCCCCCTGGGATCCCATATCCCAACCCAGGATCCCATATCCCCCTGGGATCCCATATCCCAACCGATGATGCCATATCCCCCTGGGATCCCATATCCCAACCAACGATCCTGTATTCCCCTGGGATCCCATATCCCAACCCATGACCACATATCCCCCTGAGATCCCATTATCTCAACCCAGGATCCCATGATCCCATATCCCCATGAGATCCCATATCCCAACCCAGGATCCCATGATCCCCCTGGGATCCCATATCCCCCTGGGAACACATTACTCCAATCCAGGATCCCATGTCCCCCCTGTGATCCCTTGTCCCCCTGGGATCCCATAACCCAACCCGTGATCCCATATCCCCCTGGGATCCCATATCCCAACCCACGATCCCAAATCCCCTTGGGATCCCATTACCCCAATCCAGGATCCCATGTCCCCCTGGGATCCCATATCTCAACCCAGGATCCCATATCCCCCTGGGATCCCATATCTCAACCCAGGATCCCATGATCCCATATCCCCCTGGGATCCCATATCCCAACCCAGGATCCCATATCCCCCTGGGATCCCATATCCCAACCCATGATCACATATCTCCCTGGGATCCCCTATCTCCACCCAGGATCCCATATCCCAACCCAGGATCCCATATCCCCCTGGGATCCCATATCCCATCCCAGGATCCCATATCCCCCTGTGATCCCATGTTCCCCTGGGATCCCATTATCTCAACCCAGGATCCCATTACCCCAACCCATGATCCCATATCCACCTGGGATCCCATATTCTCCTGGGATTCCATATCCCAAACCAGGATCCCATATCCCCCTGGGATCTCATATCCCAACCCAGCATCCCATATCCCCCTGGGATCCCATATCCCCCTGGGATCCCATTACCCCAACCCAGGATCCCATATCCCCCTGGGATCCCATATCCCCCTGGATCCCATTACCCCAACCCATGATCCCATATCCCCCTGGGATCCCATATCCCAACCCACGATCCCATATCCCCCTGGGATCCCATGTTCCCCTGGGATCCCATATCTCAACCCAGGATCCCATTACCCTCAACCCATGATCCCATATCCCCCTGGGATCCCATATCCCAACCGAGGATCCCATATCCCCCTGGGATCCCATATCCCAACCCATTATCCCATATCCCCCTGGGATCCCATTACCCCAACCCAGGATCCCATATCCCAACCCAGGATCCCATATCCCCCTGGGATCCCATACCCCCACCCAGGATCCCCTGACCCCGCTCCCGCTGCCCGTATCGGGGCCGCGTGTCGGTGTGCCCGATTTGGGGTGGCTATCGGGGCGGTTCCCGCAGGGGACATGTACAGCCACGACGGCGACGCGGACGAACCCGAGTGGGTGAAGACGGAGCGCGAGCAGTTCGTGGAGTTCCGCGATAAGAACCGCGACGGCAAAATGGACAAAGAGGAAACGCGCGATTGGATCCTGCCCTCCGACTACGACCACGCCGAGGCCGAGGCGCGGCACCTCGTCTACGAGTCCGACCAGGACAAGGTGAGCGCACCCCGCAACCCAGTCACCCCATAGCCCAGCGTCCATCCATCCCATAACCTGATAGCTGTGGGATCCGTCCGTCCCATAACCCAATGTCCATTGGGATCCACCCATCCCATAACCGATGTCCAGTGGGATCCATCCATCCCATAACCTGATAGCTGTGGGATCCGTCCGTCCCATAATACATCCTGTGGGATCCATCCATCCCATAACCCTATGTCCATTGGGATCCACCCATCCCATAACCGATGTCCCGTGGAACCCATCCATCCCATAACCTGATAGCTGTGAGATCCGTCCATCCCATAACCCAATGTCCATTGGGATCCATCCATCCCATAACCGATGTCCCATGGGACCCATCCATCCCATAACCTGAGAGCTGTGGGATCCATCCATCCCATAACCCTATGTCCATTGGGATCCATCCATCCCATAACCCAATGTCCATTGGGATCCATCCATCCCATAACCGATGTCCCATGGGACCCATCCATCCCATAACCTGAGAGCTGTGGGATCCATCCATCCCATAACCCAGTGTCCATTGGGATCCATCCATCCCATAACCCTATGTCCATTGGGATCCACCCATCCCATAACCTGAGAGCTGTGGGATCCATCCATCCCATAACCCAATGTCCTGTGGGATCCATCCATCCCATAACCAATGTCCATTGGGATCCATCCATCCCATAACCTGTGAGCTGTGGGATCCATCCATCCGTCCCATAACGGTATGCCCTTTGGGATCCATCCATCCCATAATACTCCGTCCTGTGGGACCCATCCATCCCGTAACCTGATAGCTGTGGGATCCATCCATCCCATAACCCTATCCCCATTGGGATCCATCCATCCCATAACCCAGTGTCCCGTGGGATCCATCCATCCCATAACCCAACATCCATTGGGATCCATCCGTCCCATGACCCTATGTCCATTGGGACCCATCCATCCCCGTAATACTCCATCCTATGGGACCCATCCATCCCATAATACTCTGTCCTGTGGGGTCCATCCATCCCATAATACTCCATCCTTTGGGATCCATCCATCCCATAACCTGAGAGCTGTGGGATCCGTCCGTCCCATAACCCAATGTCCCATGGGATCCATCCATCCCATAGTACATCGTCCTGTGGGATCCATCCATCCCATAATACTCTGTCCTATGGGATCCATCCATCCCATAATACTCCATCCTATGGGACCCATCCATCCCATAATACTCTGTCCTATGGGACCCATCCATCCCATAATACATCGTCCTATGGGATCCATCCATCCCATAATGCATCCTATGGGACCCATCCATCCCATAATACTCTGTCCTATGGGACCCATCCATCCCATAATACATCATCCTATGGGATCCATCCATCCCATAATACTCTGTCCTGTGGGATCCATCCATCCCATAATAGTCCGTCCTGTGGGATCCATCCATCCCATAATACATCGTCCTATGGGACCCATCCATCCCATAATACTCTGTCCTGTGGGATCCATCCATCCCATAATACTCCATCCTATGGGACCCATCCGTCCGCAAGGATCTCCCCATGGGATTCCCCAGACCCACTTTCCCTACAGGATCCCCTCCCCCATGGGATCCCCTCCCCCATGGGGTCCCTCTCCCTTTAAGGGATCCCCTCCCCCATGGGGTCCCTCTCCCTTTAAGGGATCCCTTTCCCCCATGGGGTCCCTCTCCCTTTAAGGGATCCCTTTCCCCCATGGGGTCCCTCTCCCCCTCCCCCCGGTATCCCCAGCCCATGCACCAGATCCCTCTCCCCCCGCTCCCTCCCCATGGGATCCCTCTCCCCCTCCTCCCTTCACCCCATCCCTCCCCATACTATCGCCCCCCCCCCAGTTCCCTCTCCCCCTCCTCCCTCCCCATGCTATCCCTCCCCTCCTCCCTCCCTCTCCCCATTCTCCCTCCGCATAGTATCTCCATATTTCCTCTCCCCTCATCCCACCCCACGCCACCCCCCTCCCAGCTCCCTCTCCCCCCCCTCCCTCCCTCTCCCCCCATCCCTCCCCATGCCACCCCCCGTCCCAGTTCCCTCTCCCCCTCCTCTCTCCTTCTCCCTCTCCTCCCTCCCCATGCTATCCCTCCCCAATCCTTCTCCCCCTTCTCCCATATCTCCCCCCCATTTTCTCTCCCCCCTTCCCTCCCCATGCCACCCCTCCCTCCCCAGCTCCCTCTCCCCCTCCTCCCTCCCTCTACTCCTCCTCCCTCCCTCCCTCTCCCCGTCCTCTCTCCCTCTCCCCCTTCTCCCTCCCCATAGTATCTCCTCCCCCATTTCCTCTCCCCCCTTCCCTCCCCATACCACCCCTCCCTCCCCAGCTCCCTCTCCCCCCTCCTCCCTCCCTCTCCCTCTCCTCCCTCCTTGTGCTATCCCTCCCCAGTCCTCCCCTTGTCCCTCCCCATAGTATTTTCCCCCCCATTTCCTCTCCCCCCATCCCTCCCCATGCCACCCCCCCCTCCCAGCTCCCTCTCCCCGTCCTCCCTCCCTCTTCCCCTCCTCCCTCCCTCTCCCCATTCTCCCTCCCTATAGTATCTCCCCCCCCCATTTCCTCTCCCCTGCTCCCTCCCCATGCCACCCCTCCCAGCTCCCTCTCACCTTCCTCCCTCCCCATGGTATCCCCCCAAGCTCCCTCTCCTCCCTCCCCATGCTGTCCCTCCCCAATCCTCCCCTTCTCCCTCCCCATAGTACCTTCCCCCTCATTTCCTCTCCCCCCATCCCTCCCCATGCCATCCCCCCCAGCTCCCTCTCCCCCTCCTCCCTCCCTCTCCCCGTCCTCCCCACGGTATCTCCCTCCTCCCCAATCCTCCTCTTTCTCCCTCCCTGTAGTATCCCCCCACCCATTTCCTCTCCCCCATCCCTCCCCATGCCACCCCCCCCTCCCAGCTCCCTCTCCCCCTCCTCCCTCCCTCTCCCCCACCTCTCTCCCTCTCCCCCCCTCCCTCCCCATGTTATCCCTCCCCAATCCCTCTCCCCCTTCTCCCTCCTCGTAGTATCTCCCCCCATTTCCTCTTCCCCCCTCCCTCCCCATGCTATACCCCCAGTTCCCTCTCCCCCTCCTCCCTCCCTCTCCCCCTCCCTCTCCTCCCTCCTCACACTATCCCTCCCCAATCCCTCTCCCCCTTCTCCCTCCTCGTAGTATCTCCCCCCCCATTTCCTCTCCCCCATCCCTCCCCATGCCATCCCCCCCCTCCCAGCTCCCTCTCCCCCTCCTCCCTCCCCCACCTCCCTCCCTCTCCCCCCTCCCTCCCCATGTTATCCCTCCCCAATCCCTCTCCCCCTTCTCCCTCCTAGTAGTATCTCTCCCCCCATTTCCTCTCCCCCATCCCTCCCCATGCCATCCCCCCCCTCCCAGCTCCCTCTCCCCCTCCTCCCTCCCCCACCTCCCTCCCTCCCCCACCTCCCTCCCTCTCCCCCCTCCCTCCCCATGTTATCCCTCCCCAATCCCTCTCCCCCTTCTCCCTCCTAGTAGTATCTCTCCCCCCATTTCCTCTCCCCCATCCCTCCCCATGCCATCCTTCCCCCTCCCAGCTCCCTCTCCCCTCCGTCCCTCCCTCCCTCCCTCTCCCCCGTGCTCCCTCCCCCTCCCACGTGCCGTGTCCCTTAGGACGGGCGCCTGACGCGGGAGGAGATCGTGGCCAAGTACGATCTGTTCGTGGGCAGCCAGGCCACCGACTTCGGCGAAGCGCTCGTGCGACATGACGAGTTCTGAGGAGGGGGGAGGGAGGGAAGGAGGAAGAGGGAGAGGGAGGGTGGGGAGGAGGGAGGGAGGGAGGGAGGATGAGAAAACAAACAGAAAAAAAACCCCATAATTTATTTTTTAACCGTTTCTGGAGAATCTGAAGGAGCGTCACCGCCACCGCGGGGGCAGTGCTGGGGGGGGGGGGGTCTCCCCCTGTCCCCTCCCTCCCTTCCTCCCTCCCTCCCTCCTCTTCCTCCTCCTCCCTCTCCCCACTTTCCTTCTCCCAACCCCCGAGCCCCGGAGCGTTGGGGGTCAACGGACGGAGAGTTTGGGGTGGATTGAGCTGAATGTGGGATCCAGTCCTGGGATTTGGGGGCCAAATCTGGGGAATTTGGGCTCAGGTCCTGAGATTTTGGGGTCAGGTCCTGAGATTTTGGGGTGAAATCTCCAGAATTTGGGGTCCGTTCCTGAGATTTTGGGGTCAGTTCCTGACATTTAGGGCCAAATCTGCAGAATTTGGGGTCAGGTCTTGAGATTTTGGGGTCAGTTCCTGACATTTAGGGCCAAATCTGTGGAATTTGGGGCCAAATCCTCAGAATTTTGGGGTCAGATCTGCAGATTTTGGGGTCAGGTCCTGAGATTTTGGTGTCAATTCCTGAGATTTTGGGGTCAGTTCCTGAGAATTTTGGTGTCAATTCGTGAGATCTTGGCATCAGAACCTGAGAATTTGGGGTCATTCTGTGACAATTTGGGGCCGAATCCACAGAATTTGGTGTCAGGTCGTGAGATTTAGGGCCAAATCTGCAGAATTTGGGGTCACGGACAGAGAGTTTGGGGCGGATTGAGCTGAATGTGGGATCCGGTCCTGGATTTGGGGGCCAAATCTGCGGAATTTGGGCTCAGGTCCTGAAATTTAGGGCCAAATCTGCAGAATTTGGGGTCAGGTCCTGAGATTTTGGGGTCAGTTCCTGAGATTTTGGGGTCAGGTCCTGAGATTTTGGGGTCAAATCTCCAGAATTTGGGGTCAGTTCCTGTGATTTAGGGCCAAATCTGCGGAATTTGGGTTCAGTTCCTGAGATTTTGGGGTCATATCTGCAGAATTTGGGCTCAGGTCCTGAGATTTAGGGCCAAATCTGCAGAATTTGGGGTCAGATCCTGAGATTTTGGGGTCAAATGTGTGGAATTTGGGGTCAGTTCCTGAGATTTTGGGGTCAGGCCCTGAGATTTAGGGCCAATTCTTCGCAATTTTGGGGTCAGTTGATGAGATGTTAGGGCCATTTCTTTGGAATTTTGGGGTCAGTTCCTGAGATTTTGGGGTCAGTTCCTGAGATTTGGGGCCAAATCCTCAGAATTTGGGGTCAGGTCCTGAGATTTTGGGGTCAATTGCTGAGATTTTGGGGTCAGAACCTGAGACTTTGGGGTCATTTTGTGGCAATTTGGGGCTGAAACCACAGAATTTGGGGTCGGTTTAGGGGAATTTGGGTCCGAATCCACAGAATTTGGGGTCAGGTCCTGAGATTTTGGGGTCAGCACCTGAGAATTTGGGATCATTCTGTGACAATTTGGGGACGTATCCACAGAATTTGGGGTCAGTTCCTGAGATTTTAGGGCCAATTCTTCAGAATTTTGGGGTCAGTTCCTGAGATTTGGGGCCAAATCTGCAGAATTTGGGGTCAGGTCCTGAGAATTTGGGGTCATTCTGTGACAATTTGGGGCCAAATCCACAGAATTTGGGGTCAGTTTATGGGAATTTGGGGCCAAATTTGTGGAATTTGGGATCAGGTCCTGAGATTTTGGGGTCAGAACCTGAGAATTTTGGATCATTTTGTGGCAATTTGGGGCTGAATCCACAGAATTTGGGGTCAGATCCTGAGATTTTGGGGTCAAATGTGTGGAATTTGGGGTCAGTTCCTGAGATTTTGGGGTCAGGCCCTGACATTTAGGGCCAATTCTTCGCAATTTTTGGGGTCAGTTGATGAGATGTTAGGGCCATTTCTTTGGAATTTTGGGGTCAGTTCCCCCCTTGAGATTTTGGGGTCAGTTCCTGAGATTTGGGGCCAAATCCTCAGAATTTGGGGTCAGGTCCTGAGATTTTGGGGTCAATTGCTGAGATTTTGGGGTCAGAACCTGAGACTTTGGGGTCATTTTGTGGCAATTTGGGGCTGAAACCACAGAATTTGGGGTCGGTTTAGGGGAATTTGGGTCCGAATCCACAGAATTTGGGGTCAGGTGCTGAGATTTTGGGGTCAGAACCTGAGAATTTGGGATCATTCTGTGACAATTTGGGGACGTATCCACAGAATTTGGGGTTCAGTTCCTGAGGTTTTGGGGCCAATTCTGCAGAATTTGGGTTCTGTTCTTGAGATTTTGGGGCAAAATCTGTGGAATTTGGGGTCAGTTCCTGAGGTTTTAGGGCCAATTCTTCAGAATTTGGGGTCAGGTCCTGAGATTTTGGGGTCAGAACCTGAGACTTTGGGGTCATTTTGTGGCAATTTGGGGCTGAAACCACAGAATTTGGGGTCGGTTTAGGGGAATTTGGGTCCGAATCCACAGAATTTGGGGTCAGGTGCTGAGATTTTGGGGTCAGCACCTGAGAATTTGGGGTCATTCTGTGACAATTTGGGGACGTATCCACAGAATTTGGGGTCAGTTCCTGAGATTTTGGGGTCATTTTGTGAGATTTTAGGGCCAATTCTTCAGAATTTTGGGGTCAGTTCCTGAGATTTGGGGCCAAATCTGCAGAATTTGGGGTCAGGTCCTGAGAATTTGGGGTCATTCTGTGACAATTTGGGGCCAAATCCACAGAATTTGGGGTCAGTTTATGGGAATTTGGGGCCAAATTTGTGGAATTTGGGATCAGGTCCTGAGATTTTGGGGTCAGTTGCTGAGATTTGGGGCCAATTCTGCAGAATTTGGGGTCCGGTCCTGAGATTTTGGGGCCAATTCTTCAGAATTTTGGGGTCTGGTCCTGATATTTGGGGTCAGTTCCTGAGATTTTAGGGCCA
>JALIRH010000308.1:0-23655 GCA_023055505.1 Callipepla californica brunnescens | reverse complement strand
ACTCCCCCAGCCCCATAAGTGCCCCTCAGACCCATAAGTGACCCCCAGACCCATAAGTGCCCCCCAGACCCATAACTCCCCAGCCCCTACATAAGTGCCCCCCAGCCCCATAAGTGCTTCCCAGCCCCACAAGTGCTCTCCCAGCCCCATAACTCCCCCAGCCCCCATAAGTGCCCCTCAGACCCATAAGTGCCCCCCAGACCCATAAGTGCCCCCCCAGCCCCATAACTCCCCCAGCCCCATAAGTGCTCCCCAGCCCCATAACTTCCCCAGCCCCATAAGTGCCCCCCCCCCCCCATCCCTGTAACTGTAAATGCCTCTGGCCCCATAAGTGCCCCCCCAGCCCCTTAAGTGCCCCCCTAGCCCCATAAGTGCCCCCCAGCCCCCTTAACTCCCCCCAGCCCCATAAGTGCCCCCCCAGCCCCATTAACTTCCAAGCCCCCCAAGTGCCCCTGGCCCCCCAAGTGCCGTGCCCCCCAAGTGCTGTGCCCCCCAAGTGCCGTGCCCCCCAAGTGCCCCAGCCCCCCAAGTGCCATGCCCCTTAAGTGCTGTGCCCCCCAAGTGCCGTGCCCACCAAGTGCCCCAACCCCTCAAGTACCGTGCCCCCCAGCCCCACAAGTACCTCCCAGCCCCCAAGGTGCCCCCAGCCCCCCAAGTGCCGTGCCCCCCAAGTGCCCCAACCCCTCAAGTGCCGTGCCCCCCAGCCCCACAAGTACCTCCCAGCCCCCAAGGTGCCCCAGCCCCCCAAGTGCCGTGCCCCCCAAGTGCCCCAACCCCTCAAGTGCCGTGCCCCCCCAGCCCCACAAGTACCTCCCAGCCCCCAAAGTGCCCCAGCCCCCCAAGTGCCGTGCACCCCAAGAGCCCTGCCCCCCCAAGTGCCGTGACCCCAAGTGCCGTACCCCCAAGAGCCCAGCCCCCCAAGTGCCGTGCCCCCCAAGTGCCCCTAGCCCCCCAAGTGCCCTGCCCCCCAAGTGCCGTGCCCCCCAAGTGCCATGCCCCCCCAAGTGCCCCTGCCCCCCCAAGTGCCATGCCCCCCAAGTGCCGTGCCCCCCAAGTGCCCCAGCCCCCCAAGTGCCGTGCCCCCCAAGTGCCGTACCCCCCAAGAGCCCAGCCCCCCAAGTGCCCGTGCCCCCCAAGTACCCTGCCCCCCAAGTGCCCCAAGCCCCCAAGTGCCGTGCCCCCCAAGTGCCGTGCCCCCCCAAGTGCCCCCAGCCCCCCCAAGTGCCATTGCCCCCCAAGTGCCGTGCCCCCCAAGTGCCCCAGCCCCCCCAAGTGCCGTGCCCCCCAAGTGCCCCAGCCCCCCAAGTGCCGTGCCCCCCCAAGTGCCGTGCCCCCCAAGTGCCTTGAAGTAGGCGAGGAACTGGCGCAGCGTCATCTCGTGCCCGTCGGGGCTGCAGCCCCTGCACCTCAAAGCGGTCCCACAGCGTCCACTCCACCTCATAGTACTGCGGCACAGCAGCGGCGTCACCCGTGGGGCGGATATGGGGCGGCTATGGGGCGGCTATGGGGCAGCTATGGGGCAGCTATGGGGCCGCTATGGGGCCAGCCATGGGGCAGCTATGGGGCAGCTATGGGGCCGCTATGGGGCCAGCCATGGGGCAGCCATGGGTGACGCTATGGGGCCAGGTGTGGGGCGGCTATGGGGCAGCTATGGGGGTCAGCTATGGGGCGGCTATGGGGCAGCTATGGGGTGGCTATGGGGCAGCTGTGGGGCCGTTATGGGGTGGCTATGGAGCCAGCTATGGCGCGGCTATGGGGCGGCTATGGGGCGGCCATGGGGCAGCTATGGGGCGGGCTATGGGGGCAGCTATGAGGCCGCTATGGGGCAGCAATGGGGGCAGCAATGAGGCAGCAATGGGGCAGCTGTGGGGCAGCTATGGGGCCAGGTATAGGGCCATCTATGGGGCCAGGTATGGGGCCCAGGTATAGGGCCATCTATGGGGCCAGGTATGGAGCCAGGTGTGGGGCCAGGTATAGGGCCATCTATGGGTCCATGTGTGGGGCCATCTATGGGGCCAGGTATAGGGCCACCACTGGGGGCAGGTACGGGGCCAGGTGTGGGGCCAGGTATAGGGCCATCTATGGGGCCAGGTATAGGGCCACCTCTGGGGCAGGTAGGGGGCCAGGTGTGGGGCCAGGTGTGGGGCCAGGTATAGGGCCATCTATGGGGCCAGGTGTGGGGCCGTCTATGGGGGCAGGTATGGGGCCAGGTATGGGGCCAGGTATAGGGCCATCTATGGGGCCAGGTATAGGGCCACCTATGGGGCAGGTATGGGGCCAGGTATGGGGCCAGGTATAGGGCCATCTATGGGGCCAGGTATAGGGCCACCTCTGGGGCAGGTATGGGGCCAGGTATGGGGCCAGGTATAGGGCCATCTATGGGGCCAGGTGTGGGGCCAGGTTATAGGGCCATCTATGGGGCCAGGTGTGGGGCCAGGTATAGGGCCATCTAAGGGGCCAGGTATAGGGCCACCTATGGGGGCAGGTACGGGGCCAGGTGTGGGGCCAGGTATAGGGCCATCTATGGGGCCAGGTGTGGGGCCAGGTAAAGGGCCATCTATGGGGCCAGGTGTGGGGCCAGGTATAGGGCCATCTATGGGGCCAGGTATAAGGGCCACCTATGGGGCAGGTATGGGGCCAGGTGTGGGGCCAGGTATAGGGCCATCTATGGGGCCAGGTATGGAGCCAGGTGTGGGGCCAGGTATAGGGCCATCTATGGGTCCATGTGTGGGGCCATCTATGGGGCCAGGTATAGGGCCACCTCTGGGGCAGGTACGGGGCCAGGTATGGGGCCAGGTATAGGGCCATCTATGGGGCCAGGTATAGGGCCACCTCTGGGGCAGGTACGGGGCCAGGTGTGGGGCCAGGTATAGGGCCATCTATGGGTCCATGTGTGGGGCCATCTATGGGGCCAGGTATAGGGCCACCTCTGGGGCAGGTACGGGGCCAGGTATGGGGCCAGGTATAGGGCCATCTATTGGGGCCAGGTATGGGGCCAGGTATAGGGCCATCTATGGGGCCAGGTATGGAGCCAGGTGTGGGGCCAGGTATAGGGCCATCTATGGGTCCATGTGTGGGGCCATCTATGGGGCCCAGGTATAGGGCCACCTCTGGGGCAGGTATGGGGCCAGGTGTGGGGCCGTCTATGGGGCAGGTATGGGGCCAGGTATGGGGCCAGGTATAGGGGCCATCTATGGGGCCAGGTATTAGGGCCACCTCTGGGGCAGCTACGGGGCCAGGTATGGGGCCAGGTATAGGGCCATCTATGGGGCCAGGTATAGGGCCACCTATGGGGCAGGTATGGGGCCAGGTATGGGGCCAGGTATAGGGCCATCTAAGGGGCCAGGTATAGGGCCACCTATGGGGCAGCTACGGGGCCAGGTGTGGGGCCAGGTATAGGGCCATCTATGGGGCCAGGTGTGGGGGCCAGGTATAGGGCCATCTATGGGGCCAGGTATAGGGCCACCTATGGGGGCAGCTACGGGGCCAGGTGTGGGGCCAGGTATAGGGCCATCTATAGGGCCAGGTATAGGGCCACCTCTGGGGCAGGTGTGGGGGCCAGGTGTGGGGCCAGGTGTGGGGGCACGCAGTGTGGCGGGGCGCACCCTTGTTTGCGGGGGCAGGCGAGGGGTTCGGGAGAAGGCGACGAAGGGCAGCGCGAGGTTGAGGAAGGCGTTGCGGTACGAGCTCAGGCGCCGGTGGCCCTGCACCACTTTGTACAGCTCCAGGCACGCCAGCCCCACCACCGCGCCCGTCGTCGTCGCGATGGCCGGGATGATCTTCCCCGCGATCAGCTTGCTCTGCCCCCACAGAAACCCCAAAGAGACGTGTGAGATCCCATACAGACACACAGGAACCCTATAACCCCCATAGAACCCCATAGAACCCCATTAGAGCCCACAGAACCCCATTAGAGCCCATAGAACCCCACAGAAACCCATTAGAGCCCATAGAAACCCTATAACCCCATAGAATCCCATCAGAGCCCATAAAACCCCACAGAACCCCATATGGCCGGATGATCTTCCCCGCGATCAGCTTGCTCTGCCCCACAGAAACCCCAAAGAGACGTGTGAGATCCCATACAGACACACAGGAACCCTATAACCCCATAGAACCCCATTAGAGCCCATAGAACCCCACAGAAACCCTATAACCCCATAGAACCCCATGACATCCCATAGAACCCCATTAGAGCCCATAGAAACCCTATAACCCATAGAACCCCATTAGAGCCCATAGAAACTCTATAACCCCATAGAACCCCATTAGAGCCCATAGAACCCCACAGAAACCCTATAACCCCATAGAAACCCATGAGATCCCATAGAACCCCATTAGAGCCCATAGAACCCCATAGAACCCCATTAGAGCCCATAGAAACTCTATAACCCCATAGAACCCCCATGACATCCCATAGAACCACATTAGAGCCCACAGAAACCCTATTAACCCCATAGAAACCCCATGACATCCCATAGAAACCCATATAACCCCATAGAACCCCCATGACATCCCATAGAAACCCTATAACCCCATAGAACCCCATTAGAGCCCATAGAAACCCTATAACCCCATAGAACCCCATTAGAGCCCATAGAAACCCTATAACCCCATAGAACCCCATTAGAGCCCATAGAAACCCTATAACCCCCATAGAACCCCATTAGAGCCCATAGAAACCCTATAACCCCATAGAACCCCATTAGAGCCCATAGAACCACCATAGAACCCCATGATATGACATAGAACCCCATTAGAGCCCATAGAACCCCACAGAACCCCATTAAAGCCCATAGAAACCCATGAGAGCCCATAGAAACCCATAGAACCCCATGAGATCCCACAGAACCCCATGAGATCCCATAGAAACCCCATAGAACCCCATTAGAGCCCATAGAACCCCACAGAACCCCATATGGCCGGGATGATCTTCCCCGCGATCAGCTTGCTCTGCCCCACAGAAACCCCAAAGAGACGTGTGAAGATCCCATACAGACACACAGAAACCCTATAACCCCATAGAACCCCATGAGAGCCCATAGAACCCCATAGAAACCCATTAGAGCCCATAGAAACCCTATAACCCCATAGAACCCCATGAGATCCCATAGAACCCCACAGAAACCCTATAACCCCATAGAAACCCATGAGAGCCCATAGAACCCCATTAGAGCCCATAGAACCCCATAGAAACCCATTAGAGCCCATAGAAACTCTATAACCCCATAGAACCCCATGACATCCCATAGAACCCCATTAGAGCCCACAGAAACCCTATAACCCCATAGAACCCCATGACATCCCATAGAACCCCATTAGAGCCCATAGAAACCCTATAACCCCATAGAATCCCATCAGAGCCCATAAAACCCCACAGAACCCCATATGGCCGGGATGATCTTCCCCGCGATCAGCTTGCTCTGCCCCACAGAAACCCCAAAGAGACGTGTGAGATCCCATACAGACACACAGGAACCCTATAACCCCAGAGAAACCCATGAGAGCCCATAGAACCACATTAGAGCCCATAGAACCCCACAGAAACCCTATAACCCCATAGAACCCCATGAGATCCCATAGAACCCCACAGAAACCCTATAACCCCATAGAACCCCATGAGATCCCATAGAACCCCACAGAAACCCTATAACCCCATAGAACCCCATGAGAGCCCATAGAACCCCATAGAAACCCATTAGAGCCCATAGAACCCCAGAGAACCCCATTAGAGCCCATAGAACCCCAGAGAACCCCATTAGAGCCCATAGAAACCCTATAACCCCATAGAACCCCATGACATCCCATAGAACCCCACAGAAACCCTATAACCCCATAGAACCCCATGAGATCCCATAGAACCCCACAGAAACCCTATAACCCCATAGAACCCCATGAGATCCCATAGAACCCCACAGAAACCCTATAACCCCATAGAACCCCATGAGAGCCCATAGAACCCCATAGAAACCCATTAGAGCCCATAGAACCCCAGAGAACCCCATTAGAGCCCATAGAACCCCAGAGAACCCCATTAGAGCCCATAGAAACCCTATAACCCCATAGAACCCCATGACATCCCATAGAACCCCACAGAAACCCTATAACCCCATAGAACCCCATGAGATCCCATAGAACCCCATAGAAACCCATTAGAGCCCATAGAAACCCTATAACCCCATAAAACCCCAGGAGATCCCATAGAACCCCACAGAAACCCTATAACCCCATAGAAACGCATTAGAGCCCATAGAACCCCATAGAAACCCATTAGAGCCCATAGAACCCCATAGAACCCCATTAGAGCCCATAGAACCCCATTAGAGCCCATAGAACCCCACAGAAACCCTATAACCCCATAGAACCCCCATGAGAGCCCATAGAACCCCACAGAAACCCTATAACCCCATAGAACCCCATTAGAGCCCATAGAACCCCATTAGAGCCCATAGAACCCCACAGAAACCCTATAACCCCATAGAACCCCATGAGAGCCCATAGAACCCCACAGAAACCCTATAACCCCATAGAACCCCATGAGAGCCCATAGAACCCCATAGAAACCCATTAGAGCCCATAGAAACCCTATAACCCCAGAGAACCCCATTAGAGCCCATAGAAACCCTATAACCCCAGAGAACCCCATTAGAGCCCATAGAAACCCTATAACCCCATAGAACCCCATTAGAGCCCATAGAAACCCTATAACCCCATAGAACCCCATTAGAGCCCATAGAAACCCTATAACCCCATAGAATCCCATCAGAGGCCATAGAACCCCACAGAACCCCATATGGCCGGGATGATCTTCCCCGCGATCAGCTTGCTCTGCCCCACAGAAACCCCAAAGAGACGTGTGAGATCCCATACAGACACACAGGAACCCTATAACCCCATAGAACCCCATGAGAGCCCATAGAACCCCATTAGAGCCCATAGAACCCCACAGAAACCCTATAACCCCATAGAACCCCATGAGATCCCATAGAACCCCATTAGAGCCCACAAAACCCCACAGAAACCCTATAACCCCATAGAACCCCATGACATCCCATAGAACCCCACAGAAACCCTATAACCCCATAGAAACCCATGAGATCCCATAGAACCCCATTAGAGCCCATAGAACCCCATAGAAACCCATTAGAGCCCATAGAAACCCTATAACCCCATAGAACCCCATCAGAGCCCATAGAACCCCATTAGAGCCCACAGAAACCCTATAACCCCACAGAACCCCATTAGAGCCCATAGAAACCCTATAACCCCATAGAACCCCATTAGAGCCCATAGAACCCCATAGAACCCCATTAGAGCCCATAGAACCCCACAGAACCCCATTAGAGCCCATAGAACCCCATAGAAACCCATAGAACCCCATGAGATCCTACAGAAGCCCATAACCCCACAGAACCCCATATGGCCGGGATGATCTTCCCCGCGATCAGCTTGCTCTGCCCCACAGAAACCCCAAAGAGACGTGTGAGATCCCATACAGACACACAGGAACCCTATAACCCCATAGAACCCCATGACATCCCATAGAACCCCACAGAAACCCTATAACCCCATAGAACCCCATGACATCCCATAGAACCCCATTAGAGCCCACAGAAACCCTATAACCCCACAGAACCCCATTAGAGCCCATAGAAACCCTATAACCCCATAGAACCCCATTAGAGCCCATAGAACCCCATAGAACCCCATAGAACCCCATTAGAGCCCACAGAACCCCATAGAAACCCATTAGAGCCCATAGAACCCCATAGAAAACCCATAGAACTCCATGAGATCCCATAGAACACAGAGAACCCCATAGAACCCCATTAGAGCCCACAGAACCCCATAGAAACCCATTAGAGCCCATAGAACCCCACAGAACCCCATAGAGACCCATGAGATCCCATAGAACCCCATTAGAGCCCATAGAAACCCTATAACCCCATTAGAGCCCATAGAAACCCTATAGCCCCATAGAACCCCATGAGAACCCATAGAACCCCATAGAACCCCATGAGATCCCATAGAAACCCTATAGCCCCACAGCACGCACCCCATGACCTCCCGTGACCCCTTGACCTCCCGTGACCCCCTGACCTCCCGTAACCCCATGACCTCCTGTGACCCCATGACCCCCCATGACCCCTGGTGACCCTGTGACCTCATGTGACCCCATGACCTCCCATGACCCCATGACATCCCGTGACCTCCCATGACCTCCCGTGACCCCATGACCCCACGTGACCCTATGACCTCCCGTGACCCCATGACCTCACATGACCCTATGACCTCCCGTGACCCCGTGACCCCCCGTGACCCCCCGTGACCTTGTGCCGGTCAGCGGGCGCGATGCCGTAGTTCTAAACACACACCCCATGACCTCACATGACCCCGTGACCTCCCGTGACCCCGTGGTGACCCCGTGACCCCTTGGTGACCCCGTGACCCCCTGGTGACCCCGTGACCCCGTGTGACCTTGTGCCGGTCAGCGGGCGCGATGCCGTAGTTCTAAACACACACCCCATGACCTCACATGACCCCGTGACCTCCCGTGACCCCGTGACCCCTTGGTGACCCCGTGACCCCTTGGTGACCCCGTGTGACCCCGTGACCCCGTGTGACCTTGTGCCGGTCAGCGGGCGCGATGCCGTAGTTCTAAACACACACCCCATGACCCCTTGGTGACCCCGTGACCCCATGACCCCTTGGTGACCCCGTGACCCCCCGTGACCCCTTGGTGACCCCGTGACCCCCTGGTGACCCCGTGACCCCGTGTGACCTTGTGTCAGTCAGCGGGCGCGATGCCATAGTTCTAAACACACACCCCATGACCTCGCATGACCCCGTGACCTCCCGTGACCCCTTGGTGACCCCGTGACCCCTTGGTGACCCCGTGACCCCCTGGTGACCCCGTGACCCCGTGTGACCTTGTGCCGGTCAGCGGGCGCGATGCCGTAGTTCTCCGCGCGCAGATTGGACGCGGCCACAATGAAATCCATGTGGAAATTGGAGTCGTCGTCCTGCGGGCAGCGGGGTCACGGGGTCAAAGGTCACACGGGGTCAGGGGTCACACGGGGTCAGGGGTCACGTGGGGTCAAGGGTCATAGGGGGTCAGGGGTCACATGGGGTTAGATGGGGCTTTAGGGCACGGCATTTGGGGGCTATGGGCACGGTGTTACAGGGCTATGGGGCAGCGGTTGTGGGGCAGAGGTTATGGGGCAGCAGCTGTGGGGCAGCGGTTGTGGGGCAGCACTTATGGGGCACTGGTTGTGGGGCAGCGGTTGTGGGGCAGTGGTTGTGGGGCAGGGGTTGTGGGGCAGCACTTATGGGGCAGTGGTTATGCGGTATTGGTTGTGGGGCAGCAGTTGTGGGGCAGAAGTTGTGGGGCAGCACTTATGGAGCAGGGGTTGTGGGGCAGGGGTTGTGGGGCAGAAGTTGTGGGGCAGCACTTATGGGGCAGGGGTTGTGGGGCAGGGGTTGTGGGGCAGCACTTATGGGGCAGCGGTTGTGGGGCAGGGGTTGTGGGGCAGCACTTATGGGGCACTGGTTGTGGGGCAGCGGTTGTGGGGCAGCAGTTATGGGGCAGCGGTTGTGGGGCAGCAGTTGTGGGGCAGGGGTTGTGGGGCAGCACTTATGGGGCAGCACTTACGGGGCAGCAGTTGTGGGGCAGGGGTTGTGGGGCAGCACTTATGGGGCAGCACTTATGGGGCAGGGGTTATTGGGCAGCGATTGTGGGGCAGCACTTATGGGGCAGCGGTTGTGGGGCAGCAGTTATGGGGCAGCGGTTATGGGGCAGTGGTTGTGGGGCAGCAGTTATGGGGCAGCGGTTGTGGGGCAGCACTTATGGGGCAGCACTTATGGGGCAGCAGTTATGGGGCAGCGGTTATGGGGCAGCAGTTATGGGGCAGCACTTATGGGGCAGGGGCTGTGGGGCAGCACTTATGGGGCAGCAGTTATGGGGCAGTGGTTGTGGGGCAGCAGTTATGGGGCAGTAGTTATGGGGCAGCAGTTATGGGGCAGCGGTTGTGGGGCAGTAGTTATGGGGCAGCAGTTATGGGGCAGCAGTTGTGGGGCAGTAGTTATGGGGCAGCACTTATGGGGCAGGGGCTGTGGGGCAGCAGTTATGGGGCAGCAGTTATGGGGCAGCGGTTGTGGGGCAGGGGTTATGGGACAGGGGTTGTGGGGCAGCAGTTATGGGGCAGCAGTTATGGGGCAGTAGTTATGGGGCAGCGGTTATGGGGCAGTGGTTGTGGGGCAGCGGTTGTGGGGCAGCACTTATGGGGCAGCACTTATGGGGCAGGGGCTGTGGGGCAGCACTTATGGGGCAGCAGTTAGGGGGCAGCGGTTGTGGGGCAGCAGTTATGGGGCAGCAGTTATGGGGCAGTAGTTATGGGGCAGCAGTTATGGGGCAGCAGTTATGGGGCAGCGGTTGTGGGGCAGCGGTTGTGGGGCAGCGGTTGTGGGGCAGCAGTTATGGGGCAGTGGTTGTGGGGCAGCAGTTATGGGGCAGCAGTTATGGGGCAGCAGTTATGGGGCAGTAGTTATGGGGCAGCGGTTATGGGGCAGCAGTTATGGGGCAGCAGTTATGGGGCAGCACTTATGGGGCAGCGGTTGTGGGGCAGCAGTTATGGGGCAGCAGTTATGGGGCAGCAGTTATGGGGCAGCACTTATGGGGCAGCACTTATGGGGCAGCGGTTGTGGGGCAGCGGTTATGGGGCAGCAGTTATGGGGCAGCGGTTGTGGGGCAGCACCTTCTCGAAGTCGATGGGGAACATGCGGAATCCCGGCAGCTCTTCGGGTCCGGGCAGCGCCGCGCGGAGCTCCTCCAGCCGCCCATCGTCTGCACCGCAACGCCGCGCCGGTAGGGGGCGCCCCATAGCGCACACACAGCGCCCGCCCCACAGCGCCGCCCCATAGCGCCCGCCCCATAGAGCCCGCCCCACTGGTGAACCCATAGAGCCCGCCCCATAGAGCCCGCCCCACTGGTGAACCCATAGAGCCCGCCCCATAGAGCCCGCCCCACTGGTGAACCCATAGAGCCCGCCCCATAGCGCCCGCCCCACTGGTGAACCCATAGAGCCCGCCCCATAGAGCCCGCCCCACTGGTGAACCCATAGAGCCCGCCCCATAGCGCCCGCCCCACTGGTGAACCCATAGAGCCCGCCCCATAGCGCCCGCCCCACTGGTGAACCCATAGAGCCCGCCCCATAGAGCCCGCCCCACTGGTGAACCCATAGAGCCCGCCCCATAGAGCCCGCCCCACTGGTGAACCCATAGAGCCCGCCCCATAGAGCCCGCCCCATAGCGCCCACCTCGCTGGAGACTCCATAGAGCCCGCCCCATAGTGCTGGCCCCATAGAGCCCGCCCCACAGTGCCCGCCCCATAGAGCCCGCCCCATAGCGCCCACCCCGCTGGAGACTCCATAGCACCTGCCCCATAGCGCCCGCCCCATAGAGCCCACCCCATAGCGCCGGCCCCACTGGTGATTCCATAGAGCCCGCCCCATAGCGCCCACCCCATAGCGCCTGCCCCACTGATGATCCTATAGCGTCCGCCCCATAGTGCCCACCCCATAGAGTCTGCCCTATAGCGCCCACCCCATAGAGCCCGCCCTATAGCGCCCGCCCCACAGCACCCACCCCATAGTGGCCACCCCATAGTGCCTGCCCCACTGGTGATCCCATAACCATCCTAATGATCCCATAACCCCATCCATAACCCCAAAACCACCCCTTAGAACCCCATAACCCTACAAGTGACCCCATAACCCTATAAACGACCCCATAACCCTATAAGTGACCCCATAAGCGACCCCATAAGCGACCCCATAAGGCGTACCCAGGGTGGTGGCGGCGCTCTGCAGCTCCTGGTCGGACACGTGGATGCGCACCCCATAACCCCATCCATCACCCCATAACCCCCCCTTACAACCCCATATCTGACCCCATAACCCTACAAATGACCCCATAACCCTATAAGTGACCCCATAACCCCATAACCGACCCCATAAGCGACCCAGGGTGGCGGCGGTGCTCTGCAGCTCCTGGTCGGACACGTGGATGCGCACCCCATAACCCCATCCATCACCCCATAACCCCCCTTAGAACCCCATATCTGACCCCATAACCCTACAAATGACCCCATAACCCTATAAGTGACCCCATAACCCCATAACCGACCCCATAGGCGACCCCATAAGGCGTACCCAGGGTGGCGGCGGTGCTCTGCAGCTCCTGGTCGGACACGTGGATGCGCACCCCATAACCCCATCCATCACCCCATAACCCCCCTTAGAACCCCATATCTGACCCCATAACCCTACAAATGACCCCATAACCCTATAAGTGACCCCATAACCCCATAACCGACCCCATAGGCGACCCCATAAGGCGTACCCAGGGTGGCGGCGGCGCTCTGCAGCTCCTGGTCGGACACGTGGATGCGCACCCCATAACCCCCCCTTACAACCCCATAACCTCCCCTTAGGACCCCATATCTGACCCCATAACCCCATAACCCTATATCCGACCCCATAAGTGACCCCATAAGGCGTACCCAGGGTGGCGGCGGCGCTCTGCAGCTCCTGGTCGGACACGTGGATGCGCACCCCATAACCCCATCCATCACCCCATAACCCCCCCTTAAAACCCCATATCTGACCCCATAACCCTCTAAGTGACCCCATAACCCTATAACTGACCCTATAAGCGACCCCATAACCCCATAGGTGACCCCATAAGGCGTACCCAGGGTGGTGGCAGTGCTCTGCAGCTCCTGGTCGGACACGTGGATGCGCACCCCATAACCCCATCCATCACCCCATAACCCCCCCTTACAACCCCATATCTGAGCCCATAACCCTACAAATGACCCCATAACCCTATAAGTGACCCCATAACTCCATAACCGACCCCATAAGCGACCCAGGGTGGCGGCGGCGCTCTGCAGCTCCTGGTCGGACACGTGGATGCGCACCCCATAACCCCATCCATCACCCCATAACCCCCCCTTAGAACCCCATAACCCCCCCTTAGGACCCCATATCTGACCCCATAACCCCATAACCCTATATCCGACCCCATAGGCGACCCCATAAGGCGTACCCAGGGTGGTGGCGGCGCTCTGCAGCTCCTGGTCGGACACGTGGATGCGCACCCCATAACCCCCCCTTACGACCCCATATCTGACCCCATAACCCCATAACCCTATATCCGACCCTATAGGCGACCCCATAACCCTACAGGTGACCCCATAAGGCGTACCCAGGGTGGCGGCGGCGCTCTGCAGCTCCTGGTCGGACACGTGGATGCGCACCCCATAACCCCCCATTATAACCCCATATCTGACCCCATAACCCTACAAGTGACCCCATAACCCTATAAACGACCCCATAACCCTATAAGTGACCCCATAAGCGACCCCATAAGCGACCCCATAAGGCGTACCCAGGGTGGTGGCGGCGCTCTGCAGCTCCTGGTCGGACACGTGGATGCGCACCCCATAACCCCCCCTTACAACCCCATATCTGACCCCATAACCCTCTAAGTGACCCCATAACCCCATAACCCTATATCCGACCCTATAAGCGACCCTATAAGCGACCCCATAAGGCGTACCCAGGGTGGCGGCGGCGCTCTGCAGCTCCTGGTCGGACACGTGGATGCGCACCCCATAACCCCCCATTATAACCCCATAACCCCCCCTTAGGACCCCATATCTGACCCCATAACCCCATAACCCTATAAACGACCCCATAACCCTATATCCGACCCCATAAGCGACCCCATAAGGCGTACCCAGGGTGGCGGCGGCGCTCTGCAGCTCCTGGTCGGACACGTGGATGCGCACCCCATAACCCCACCCATCACCCCATAACCCCCCATTATAACCCCATATCTGACCCCATAACCCCATAACCCTATAACCGACCCTATAAGCGACCCTATAAGCGACCCCATAAGGCGTACCCAGGGTGGCGGCGGCGCTCTGCAGCTCCTGGTCGGACACGTGGATGCGCACCCCATAACCCCCCCTTACAACCCCATATCTGACCCCATAACCCCATATCTGACCCCATAACCCCATATCTGACCCCATAACCCCATAACCCTATAACCGACCCTATAAGCGACCCCATAAGCGACCCCATAAGGCGTACCCAGGGTGGCGGCGGCGCTCTGCAGCTCCTGGTCGGACACGTGGATGCGCACCCCATAACCCCCCCTTACAACCCCATAACCCACCCCATAACCCTCTAAGTGACCCCATAACCCTATAAGCGACCCTATAGGCGACCCCATAACCCCATAGGCGACCCCATAAGGCGTACCCAGGGTGGCGGCGGCGCTCTGCAGCTCCTGGTCGGACACGTGGATGCGCACCCCATAACCCCACCCATCACCCCATAACCCCCCATTATAACCCCATATCTGACCCCATAACCCTCTAAGTGACCCCATGACCCCATAACCCTATATCCGACCCCATAGGTGACCCCATAAGGCGTACCCAGGGTGGTGGCGGCGCTCTGCAGCTCCTGGTCGGACACGTGGATGCGCACCCCATAACCCCCCCTTACAACCCCATATCTGACCCCATAACCCTCTAAGTGACCCCATAACCCTATAAGTGACCCCATAACCCTATATCCGACCCTATAGGTGACCCCATAACCCCATAGGTGACCCCATAAGGCGTACCCAGGGTGGCGGCGGCGCTCTGCAGCTCCTGGTCGGACACGTGGATGCGCACCCCATAACCCCACCCATCACCCCATAACCCCCCCTTAGAACCCCATATCTGACCCCATAACCCCATAACCCTATAACTGACCCCATAGGCGACCCCATAAGGCGTACCCAGGGTGGCGGCGGCGCTCTGCAGCTCCTGGTCGGACACGTGGATGCGCACCCCATAACTCCCCCTTACAACCCCATATCTGACCCCATAACCCTATAAGTGACCCCATAACCCTATAAACGACCCCATAACCCTATAACCGACCCTATAAGCGACCCCATAAGGCGTACCCAGGGTGGCGGCGGCGCTCTGCAGCTCCTGGTCGGACACGTGGATGCGCACGCCGGCTTTGGGGGCGAAGGGCGGCACGCGGACGTGGCGGAGGATTTGGGCCACGGCGCCGCGGTCCCGGGAGCCCTCGATCCCATAGCTCTGAGCAAACAGGTTCGCCGCCGCCACCACGTAGTCCAGGTGCAGCGGCTGTGGGGCACAGTTGTGGGGCAGCGGTTATGGGGCAGCGGGTGTGGGGCACAGGTTGTGGGGCAGCGGTTATGGGGCAGCACTTATGGGGCAGCGGTTATGGGGCAGCGGTTGTGGGGCAGCACTTATGGGGCAGCAGTTATGGGGCAGCAGTTGTGGGGCAGCACTTATGGGGCAGCAGTTATGGGGCAGCGGTTATGGGGCAGTGGTTATGGGGCAGCGGTTGTGGGGCAGCGGTTGTGGGGCAGCACTTATGGGGCAGCGGTTATGGGGCAGCGGTTGTGGGGCAGCGGTTGTGGGGCAGCACTTATGGGGCAGCGGTTATGGGGCAGCAGTTGTGGGGCAGCGGTTATGGGGCAGAGGTTGTGGGGCAGCAGTTGTGGGGCAGCGGTTATGGGGCAGCGGTTGTGGGGCAGCGGTTGTGGGGCAGCACTTATGGGGCAGCGGTTATGGGGCAGCACTTATGGGGCAGCGGTTGTGGGGCACAGGTTGTGGGGCAGCGGTTATGGGGCAGCACTTATGGGGCAGCGGTTATGGGGCAGCGGTTGTGGGGCAGCACTTATGGGGCAGCAGTTATGGGGCAGCAGTTGTGGGGCAGCACTTATGGGGCAGCAGTTATGGGGCAGCGGTTATGGGGCAGCGGTTGTGGGGCAGCGGTTGTGGGGCAGCGGTTGTGGGGCAGCACTTATGGGGCAGCGGTTATGGGGCAGCGGTTGTGGGGCAGCGGTTATGGGGCAGCACTTATGGGGCAGCGGTTATGGGGCAGCAGTTGTGGGGCAGCGGTTATGGGGCAGAGGTTGTGGGGCAGCAGTTGTGGGGCAGCGGTTATGGGGCAGCGGTTGTGGGGCAGAGGTTGTGGGGCAGAGGTTGTGGGGCAGCACTTATGGGGCACAGGTTGTGGGGCAGCGGTTATGGGGCAGCGGTTGTGGGGCAGCACTTATGGGGCGGCGATTATGGGGCAGCGGTTATGGGGCAGAGGTTGTGGGGCAGCACTTATGGGGCACAGGTTGTGGGGCAGCAGTTATCGGGCAGTGGTTATGGTGCAGCGGCTGCAGGGCACAGTTGTGGGGCAGCGGTTATGGGGCAGTGGTTGTGGGGCAGTGGTTGTGGGGCAGCGGTTGTGGGGCACAGATTGTGGGGCAGCGGTTATGGGGCAGCGGGGTGTGGGGCAAGAGGTTATGGGGCAGTGGTTATGGGGCAGCACTTATGGGGCAGCACTTATGGGGCAGAGGTTGTGGGGCAGCAGTTGTGGGGCAGTGGTTATGGGGCAGTGGTTATGGGGCAGAGGTTATGGGGCAGCGGTTATGGGGTTATAGGGTCAGGGGGATGCGGTTATAGGGTCAGGGGGTATGGGGTCAGAGAGCTTATGAGGTCAGGGGTATGGGGTCAAGGGGTTATGGGGTTATAGGGTCAGGGGGTATGGGGTCAGGGGGTTATAGGGTCAGGGGGATGGGGTTATAGGGTCAGGGGGTTATAGGGTCAGGGGGTTGTAGGGTCAGGGGGATGGGGTTATAGGGTCAGGGGGTTGTAGGGTCAGGGGGTTATAGGGTCAGGGGGTTGTAGGGTCAGGGGGTTATAGGGTCAGGGGGATGGGGTTATAGGGTCAGGGGGTTATAGGGTCAGGGGGTTGTAGGGTCAGGGGGTTATAGGGTCAGGGGGATGGGGTTATAGGGTCAGGGGGTTATAGGGTCAGGGGGTTATAGGGTCAGGGGGGTATGGGGTTATAGGGTCAGGGGGTTATAGGGTCAGGGGGTTGTAGGGTCAGGGGGTTATAGGGTCAGGGGGTTATAGGGTCAGGGGGATGGGGTTATAGGGTCAGGGGGTTATAGGGTCAGGGGGTTATAGGGTCAGGGGGATGGGGTTATAGGGTCAGGGGGTTATAGGGTCAGGGGGTTATAGGGTCAGGGGGGTATGGGGTTATAGGGTCAGGGGGTTATAGGGTCAGGGGGTTGTAGGGTCAGGGGGATGGGGTTATAGGGTCAGGGGGTTGTAGGGTCAGGGGGTTATAGGGTCAGGGGGTTGTAGGGTCAGGGGGATGGGGTTATAGGGTCAGGGGGTTATAGGGTCAGGGGGTTGTAGGGTCAGGGGGTTATAGGGTCAGGGGGATGGGGTTATAGGGTCAGGGGGTTATAGGGTCAGGGGGTTATAGGGTCAGGGGGGTATGGGGTTATAGGGTCAGGGGGTTATAGGGTCAGGGGGTTGTAGGGTCAGGGGGATGGGGTTATAGGGTCAGGGGGTTATAGGGTCAGGGGGTTGTAGGGTCAGGGGGTTATAGGGTCAGGGGGATGGGGTTATAGGGTCAGGGGGTTATAGGGTCAGGGGGTTGTAGGGTCAGGGGGTTATAGGGTCAGGGGGATGGGGTTATAGGGTCAGGGGGTTATAGGGTCAGGGGGTTATAGGGTCAGGGGGTTGTAGGGTCAGGGGGTTATAGGGTCAGGGGGGTATGGGGTTATAGGGTCAGGGGGTTATAGGGTCAGGGGGTTATAGGGTCAGGGGGGTATGGGGTTATAGGGTCAGGGGGTTATAGGGTCAGGGGGTTGTAGGGTCAGGGGGATGGGGTTATAGGGTCAGGGGGTTGTAGGGTCAGGGGGTTATAGGGTCAGGGGGTTGTAGGGTCAGGGGGTTGTAGGGTCAGGGGGTTATAGGGTCAGGGGGTTGTAGGGTCAGGGGGTTGTAGGGTCAGGGGGTTATAGGGTCAGGGGGATGGGGTTATGGGGTTATGGGGTCAGGGGGATGGGGTTATAGGGTCAGGGGGGTATGGGGTTATAGGGTCAGGGGGTATGGGGTTATAGGGTCAGGGGGTTATAGGGTCAGGGGGTTATAGGGTCATGGGGATGGGGTTATAGGGTCAGGGGGGTATGGAGTTATAGGGTCAGCGGTCAGGGGGTTATAGGGTCAGGGGGTTATGGGGTTATGGGGTTATGGGAACAGGGGGGTTATGGGGTCAGGGGGGTATGGGGTCAGGGGGTTATAGGGTCAGGGGATATGGGGTTATAGGGTCAGGGGGGTATGGGGTCAGGGGGATGGTGTTATGGGGTTATGGAGGCAGGGGGATGGGGTTATGGGGTCAGGGGGGTATGGGGTTATGGGGTCAGGGGGTTATAGGGTCAGGGGGATCGGGTTATGGGGTTATGGGGGCAGGGGGATGGGGTTATGGGGTCAGGGGGTTATAGGGTCAGGGGATATGGGGTTATAGGGTCAGGGGGTATGGGGTCAGGGGGGTATGGGTGTGTGGGGTCAGGAGTGTGGGGTCAAGTGGTTATGGGGTGTGGGGTCAGCCGCTATGGGGCGCTGTGGGATGCTATGGGGCGCTATGGGACGCTGTGGTGCGCTGTGGGGCGCTACGGGGCACTATGGGGTGCTGTGGGGCACTACAGGATGCTATGGGGCGCTGTGGGGCGCTATGGGGCGCAGTGGGGTGCTACGGGGCACTATGGGGCGCTATGGGGCACTACAGGATGCTATGGGGCGCTGTGGGGCACAGTGGGGCGCAGCAGGGCACTATGGGGTGCTGTGGGGCGCTGTGGGGCGCTGTGGGGCACTATGGGGCACAGTGGGGCGCTATAGGGCAGCAGTGGGGCGCTGTGGGGCGCTATGGGGCACTACAGGACGCTATGGGGTGCTGTGGGGCACTACAGGATGCTATGGGGCGCTGTGGGCACTGTGGTGCACTACAGGATGCTATGGGGCTCTATGGGGCGCTGTGGGGCACTACAGGATGCTACGGGGTGCTGTGGGGCGCTGTGGGGCGCAGTGGGGTGCTATAGGGCAGCTATGGGGCGCAGTGGGGCGCTATGGGGAGCTATAGGGCAGCAGTGGGGCGCTATGGGGCGCAGTGGGGCGCTATGGGGCAGCAGTGGGGCGCTATGGGGCACAGTGGGGCGCTATAGGGCAGCTATAGGGCAGCAGTGGGGCACTATGGGGCGCAGTGGGGCGCTATGGGGCGCTATAGGGCAGCAGTGGGGCGCTATGGGGCACAGTGGGGCGCTATGGGGCGCTACAGGGCAGCAGTGGGGTGCTATGGGGCGCTATAGGGCAGCTATGGGGCGCAGGGGGGCTCTATAGGGCAGCTATGGGGCGCAGTGGGGTGCTATAAGGCAGCTATAGGGCAGCTATGGGGCGCAGTGGGGGCTCTATAGGGCAGCTATGGGGTGCAGTGGGGCGCTATGGGGCAGCTATGGGGCACAGTGGGGCGCTATAGGGCAGCTATAGGGCAGCTATGGGGCGCAGTGGGGCGCTATGGGGCAGCTATGGGGCACAGTGGGGGCGCTATAGGGCAGCTTATGGGGCAGCTATGGGGCGCAGTGGGGCTCTATAGGGCAGCTATGGGGTGCAGTGGGGCGCTATGGGGCAGCTATGGGGCACAGTGGGGCACTATAGGGCAGCTATAGGGCAGCTATGGGGCGCAGTGGGGCGCTATGGGGCAGCTATGGGGCGCAGTGGGGCGCTATAGGGCAGCTATAGGGCAGCTATGGGGCACAGTGGGGTGCTATAGGGCAGCTATAGGGCAGCTATGGGGCGCAGTGGGGTGCTATAGGGCAGCAGTGGGGCGCTATAGGGCAGCTATAGGGCAGCAGTGGGGCGCTATAGGGCAGCTATGGGGGCGCAGTGGGGCGCTATAGGGCAGCAGTGGGGTGCTATAGGGCAGCTATAGGGCAGCTATAGGGCAGCAGTGGGGCGCTATAGGGCAGCTATAGGGCAGCAGTGTGGCACTATGGGGCGCTATAGGGCAGCAGTGGGGGCGCAGTGGGGCGCTATGGGGCAGCTATGGGGCGCAGTGGGGCGCTATAGGGCAGCTATAGGGCAGCAGTGGGGCGCTATAGAGCAGCTATGGGGCTCAGTGGGGCGCTATAGGGCAGCTATAGGGCAGCGGTGGGGCGCTATAGGGCAGCTATAGGGCAGCAGTGGGGCGCTATAGGGCAGCTATGGGGCGCTATGGGGCGCAGTGGGGCGCTATAGGGGGCAGCAGTGGGGCGCTATAGGGCAGCTATAGGGCAGCAGTGGGGCGCTATAGGGCAGCAGTGGGGCGCTATAGGGCAGCTATAGGGCAGCAGTGGGCAGCTATAGGGCAGCTATGGGGTGCAGTGGGGCGCTATAGGGCAGCTATAGGGCAGCAGTGGGGCGCTATAGAGCAGCTATGGGGCTCAGTGGGGCGCTATAGGGCAGCTATAGGGGCAGGCAGTGGGGGCGCTATAAGGCAGCTATAGGGCAGCAGTGGGGCGCTATAAGGCAGCTATAGGGCAGCAGTGGGGCGCTATAGGGCAGCTATAGGGCAGCAGTGGGGCGCTATAGGGCAGCAGTGGGGCGCAGTGGGGCGCAGTGGGGCAGCAGTGGGGCCGGCACTCACGTTGTCGGGGTCGAAGGTCAGGGGGTGGGGGCAGCGCTTCGGCCCCGACCAGAACAGCGTGCCCGAGTTCGTCATCTGCGGGGTCACGGGGTCACCATAGGGTCACCGGGTCACGGGGTCACCACAGGGTCACCGGGACACGGGGTCATGAGGTCATGGGGTCACAGTGACCCCACCGCCCCCACTGACCCCAATGTCCCCTTTGACCCCACTGACCTCCATGTGACCCCATTGCCCCCACTGACCCCAATGTCCCCATTGCTCCCATTGACCCCACTGACCCCACTGACCCCATGACCCCATGACCCCATTGCCCCATTGACCCAATGCCCCCATTGCCCCCATTGACCCCAATGACCCCATTGACCCCAATAACCCCAATGTCCCCATTGCTCCCATTGACCCCAGAGCCCCCATTGCCCCCATTGCCCTCAATGACCCCATTGACCCCACTGACCTCAGTGTCCCCACTGACCCCATAGCCCCCATGGACCCCAATGACCCCAGTGACCTCAATGTCCCCATTGACCCCAATGCCTCCAATGCCCCCATTGCCCCCATTGACCCCCACTGACCTCAATGACCCCATTGCCCCCATTGACCCCATTGACCCCAATGCCCTCATTGCCCCCAATGTCGCCATTGATCCCATTGACCTCAATGTCTCCATTGCCCCCACTGCCCCCAATGTCCCCATTGTCCCCACTGACCCCACTGCCCCCAATGTCCCCATTGACCCCAATGCCCCCATTGACCCCAATGGCCCCATTGACCTCAATGACCCCATTGCCCCCATTGACCTTAATGACCCCATTGACCCCATTGCCCCCATTGACCTCAATGCCCCTATTGACCCCAATACCCCCACTGACCCCATTGACCCCAATGTCCCCATTGACCCCAATGTCCCCATTGCCCCCAATGACCCCAATGACCCCACTGACCCCATTGACCTCAATGCCCCATTGCCCCCATTGACCCCACTGACCCCAATGCCCTCATTGCCCCCAATGTCCCCATTGTCCCCACTGACCCCACTGCCCCCAATGCCTCCATTGACCTCAATGCCCCCATTGACCCCAATGGCCCCATTTACCCCCATTGCCCTCATTGACCTTAATGACCCCATTGACCCCATTGCCCCCAATGTCCCCATTGACCTCGATGTCCCCCATTGACCCCAATACCCCCACTGACCCCATTGACCCCAATGTCCCCATTGACCTCAATGCCCCCATTGACCCCAATACCCCCACTGACCCCATTGACCCCAATGTCCCCATTGACTCCAATGCCCCCATTGCCCCCATTGACCCAAAGCCCCCAATGCCCCCAATGTCCCCACTGACCTCAATGCCCCCATTAACCCCAATGTCCCCATTGCTCCCATTGCCCCCATTGCCCCCATTGACCCCAATGCCCCCATTGCTCCCATTGACCTTAATGCCCCCACTGACCTCAATGCCCCTATTGACCTCAATGACCCCACTGACCCCAATGTCCCCCACTGACCCCAATGTCCCCATTGCTCCCATTGACCTCAATGTCCCCACTGACCCCAATGTCCCCATTGCTCCCATTGACCCCAATGTCCCCACTGACCCCAATGTCCCCACTGACCCCCAATGTCCCCATTGCTCCCATTGAACTCAATGCCCCCCCCACTGACCCCAATGACCCCCACTGACCCCATTGACCTCAATGCCCCCATTGCCCCCATTGACCCCAATGACCTCAGTGTCCCCACTGAACCCACTGACCCCCATTGCCCCCAGTGTCCCCATTGACCCCAATGTCCTCACTGACCCCAATGCCTCTATTGACCCCAATGTCCCCATTGTCCCCATCCTACCCATTGACCTCAATGACCCCATTGACCTCATTGACCCCATTTACCTCAATGCCCTCATTGACCCCAATGCCCCCATTGACCCCAATGTCCCCACTGACCCCAATGTCCCCATTGCTCTCATTGACCTCAATGCCCCCACTGACCCCAATGTCCCCACTGACCCCAATGTCCCCATTGCTCCCATTGACCTCAATGTCCCCACTGACCCCAATGTCCCCATTGCTCCCATTGACCTCAATGTCCCCACTGACCCCAATGTCCCCATTGCTCCCATTGACCTCAATGTCCCCACTGACCCCAATGTCCCCATTGCTCCCATTGACCCCAATGTCCCCACTGACCCCAATGTCCCCACTGACCCCAATGCCCCCACTGACCCCAATGCCCCCATTGACCCCAATGCCCCCATTGCTCCCATTGACCTCAATGCCCCCACTGACCCCAATGACCCCACTGACCCCATTGACCTCAATGCCCCCATTGCCCCCATTGACCCCAAAAGCCCCCAATGCCCCCATTCCCCCCCAGCCCCCCCAGCCCCCCCCCCCTTATCCGCAGACCTGTCCCGGGGGGAAGTTGTGCAGCAGCTGGCGGATGTTGTTGCAGTACTGGCGGTGCCAGTGGCGGCAGGCCCAGCCCACGCAGTCCTCCCAGCTGTGCGGGCGCTCGGTGCGCAGCGCCCTCTGCAGCGCCTCCAGCACCTCCAGTGGCTGCGTGCCCGGCAGGCGCAGCGCGCGCTCCACAAAGCGCGGGTCCCTGCGGGAACGGCCGCATGGAGTTAGGGGGGGAGGGAGAAGGGGGGGAGGGGGAGGGAGAAGGGGGAGGGAGAAGGGGGGGGAGGGGAGGGAGAAGGGGTGGGGGAGGGGAGGGAGAAGGGGAGGGAGAAGGGGAGGGAGAAGGGGTGGGGGAGGGGAGGGAGAAGGGGAGGGAGAAGGGGAGGGAGAAGGGGAGGGAGAAGGGGTGGGGGAGGGGAGGGAGAAGGGGGAGGGAGAAGGGGTGGGGGAGGGGAGGGAGAAGGGGAGGGAGAAGGGGAGGGAGAAGGGGTGGGGGAGGGGAGGGAGAAGGGGGAGGGAGAAGGGGTGGGGGAGGGGGAGGGAGAAGGGGAGGGAGAAGGGGAGGGAGAAGGGTTGGGGGAGGGGGGGGGAGCTGGGGTTGGGGAGGGGGAAGGAGAAGGGGGGGGGAAAGGGGGGGAGAGGAGGGGGAAAGGGGGGAGATCGGGTGGAGGAGGGGGAA